>PVJI01010594.1:0-59661 GCA_004026765.1 Micronycteris hirsuta
GGAGGTTTGTGTGCCAGGTCAGAGACAGAGGTGGTGGGCCACATCCTTGGGGAAGTGGGGCTGCCAACCTGTGCCCAGAGCTGAGTTTCCTGCTCTGTTTCAGATTTTGCCTCTTCTCAGAGGTCCAGGGGAGAGGAGGGCAAGCAGTAGGCACAGGTTTTCCCTGGCTCTGTTCACCAGGCATCACAGTTCCAGCCATGCGTCACGCCACCAAATTTTTCTTTGCAAACATAGACCCATTTCAGAAGTTGAACACTCAGTGCTGTGTCTGTACATAAGCCCATTGTGAGGTGGGCGATTGACTGCCTGTTTGGACCCGGGAGGGCATGGCTCCGGGCCTTGGGCAGGGGAGTGTCAGCACAGCCCAGGTTGCCCATCATGCTGCCTCCCAGGCCCCACATTGTTCCCCCCACATACATCATTGGGAGCGTCGCCCGGGGACTCTCCTGCTGGCCCTGGGAACTTTATAGCCCATATTTACTCTTTCCAAATTATCTCTTGTGTCATGCCTGTTCAATGGTAAAATAGCTTTCTTCCCTCTTCTCCATGGAGTTCTTTTGAAAGTGCTCCTGGCTGAGGGAGCGGGCTGGTCTTCTTTAGGAAAGCCTTTGTGGAGAGGACGGAAAGGCACAGGAGCCGTGCTCACCTTTGCGGGCAGCATTTTGGGCAGGAAGGGCCGAGGGCAGACGGGTCAGGCAGGCTGAGAGCGCTGGTGGGCTGCTCCCCGGTCCGTTTTGGAAGTCGAAACTGAAACCTCTGGGTATTTACACAGCCAAGTCACCTGGATGAGGAATGGGCTGGAGGGTCATGTGACGGGAGTCAAGGCGAACACAAAAGAACCCATTTATTATCCTGGCAGGAAATTTGTTCTTTTGGATTCTGTAGCTGCAGACATAATGATTTCATTTCCTTTGGCGGAGGGAGATTAATGGCCTTTCCCCTTGGGCCTGTGTGGATTGCCGTTTCCTCCGCGTCCCTAAGTGTTTCAACTCCGGGCCGCCTTCCTTTCCGAGGGGTCAGAGGGTGTGTGCCGGTTCATGCTGATTAACAGAAAGTGGCCTTCCCTGTGGAAGGCTCCAGGATACGCGGAGGTGACCCAGGTTAAAACGCACACATCATGGAAAAACCCACCCCAGCAGAGGCGGTCCACAGGGCCTGAGTCTCTGCAGGCCTCCCACAGAAGCAGCACAGGGCTTGGCTCCGCTCCTGCTTCAAGTGTGGCCAGAGAAGTGGGTTGGAGTGTTGACTCCCTAGCAAACGGTCGGTACTAGGACGGCCAGGAGCACTGCCACCAGCCCCTTAGCCGGGTGACTTGGAGAGAAGTGCCTAACCTCACCGAACCTCAGGTTCCTCACTGTGAAGTGTGGAGATGACACCTTTTGGACCAGGTCTTGAAGGGGATTCAATGAGATCTGTGCTAAGTGCTTGGTTTTTTAAACCAGAGTCCTACCCAGAAGTGGGGGATTCTCGTGGCCCTTCTGGACTCCCGGCGGCTGCAGGGAGAACAACTTCTGGTGTAGAATCGGCCTCTTTAAAGGATGAGATAATGTGGGTGGACTGGGTCTGTTGTTCTGCCCTGAGATGAGGGGTCAAAACCAGAAGGCCCTTGGCCAGGGCACACCCTTCCAGAGCGTCCCTGGTGGTCCGAGGTGGCCATTTCGACCTGGCTCCAGTGTTTCTCGTTGAGTAGGGCAGACGTCCCACATGGGGAGTCAGATTCTGCGTCTGGATGAGGATCAGTGCTGTGTTTTAAAAGAGTCAGACTTAGACGTTTTCCCACTGTGGCCTCCCGGCATCGTAGGTCCGCGTGCCCTTCCTGGAATCAGGCACCGGATTGCGAGGGGCTGTGGCTTCTGCCCCCTGAGCTTTGCTCATCACTGGCACTGTTTGCTCATGAAGAACTATTCAACAAAACTTCTGTGCTCCAGAGAGATGCAGAAGTAATTTATGTGGAGACATTTTTGTATTTTCCCATGCCTCGCTTTCTCATCTGTGTCTCCACTGGACCCCAGACACACATTCATAATGGAGAATCGTGAGTGTCCTACACTCTGTGTAAGGAGACGTCAGACTGAGTGAAGTGGAATTGAACTGAGTGAAACTGACAGAGCTGTTGAACACAGGACCGCGCGGCGAGGGCGAGGGGTTGCCTGCTCCCGGGGGATCTCGGGAACAGGGTGAGTTGCTCCGCAGAGGCTGCTTTCAGGGAATGCTTCCAGGAGGCAGGGGTTTGTTTCAGTGAAACATTGCTAAAAATAAGTTAAATGTGGATAACAGAGCAATTTTAATAAACATTTTACTTTTAATATGTTTATAGTGTTGTTAATTATCTCTGTAAGTGGAGAAAATAGAAATTGTAGCACATTAAACAAAGATTGTTGATTAGGATAATAATATGGAAATTTTAATCAAGACGATAACTTGAAGCCAGAGGAGGTTTTCTCCTAGGCTGCCGGAGCTTTCATCTTTATTAAACACCCCATTTATCATCACCACTCCATTCATCACCAGCATTAGATTAATATTGACAATTTAAAATAGAAATAACTTTTTCTTGCCATTATGGTAAGAAATGATAACGGTGCCAGAGTCTCCGAGGGAAGCCGTCACGCGCTGTCACGCTTCCCTCCCTGCTGCCGCTGGCTGCCACTCTCCAGCCCAGGTCTCAAGGCACCAGCCACTCAGGAGGGGAGCTCCTCCATGACCCAAAGCCCACCCATGTCGTCACTGGCTCTTTGGTGGCGTAGAGAAAGCAGAAAGGCCTTTGGTTGCTCAAGGTTGTCCCTTCATGGTGGAAGCATGCCCAGAAGCATAGGCCTCTGTTTTCCAATTCAATATACGAGATATTTGTTGAGTATCTCCGAGATCCCCAAAGGCAAGCCTCAGCCCCGCCCTACGGAGGCCACACCTGTACCCAAGGCAACCCTGAGTCTCGGGCCAGCAGTGGTTCTCAAAGTGCGGTGCCCTGGCCTGCGGCACCAGCGTGCATGCTGGTACTTGAAAGCCACTGCGGTTAGCCTGTGGTGTCACTGCGCTTCAGCGTCGTACTCACCCAGAGGGCTGTCGGAACCGACTGCTGCTCCCTGACCTTGAGTTTCTGATGAAGTAGCTTTCAGGTGGAATCTAAAAAACTGCATTTCGAACAAGTTCCCAGGTGATGCTGATGACCATACTGTGAGAACAACTGAGGTAGGCTAAGGAAAGACTGCCAAGAACAAGGCCAGGAGGGCTTCATGGAGTAGGATCCTTTTGGCCTTGGCAGGAGGAGTAGAACTTCAGCAAGTAGAGACAAGAAGTCCCCTGGAAGGTGATGGGGCCAGAGTCAGAACTGGGAAGTTTGGAGGGCAGTGGGCTGCGGGGAGAAGGTGTTTGGCTTAAAAGCCTTTGCAGATGACATGGAGGTGGAGCAGCAGAGGACTTGGGTGCTAGTGATGGAACTTTATCTCCGTCTCTGGAGAGGGATGAGCAGCACCGGGGAGCTGTTGCTGCTGCCATGAGAACACCGGAGAATCCTGAGGCAGAGCTAGGATCAGGGGTCAGAAGCTATTCACTGCAGCTGGACAGCTGCCTCCTGAGATACAACCCCATCCAGAAAAACACCAGGAAGACCTGTGGCTCAGGGCCCGTCACACCAAGCCTACTGTTTGGGATAATTGCTTTTTCCTACCTTGCTGCATTTGCTGGGTTGGGGGAGGGGAAGAGGAGGGATGTTCCTTCTGGAGCCCCTACTGTGGGGAAAAGGACCACCACCTGCCCTGTGTTACGTCTGCTGGGCCCAGCTGTGGGTGTCGCCCAGCTGTGGGTTTCACCCAGCAGCAGGATGGCCTTGGCCTTCTGGGTGCCGCTCCAAGGAGTCCCTCGGTGGTGTTGGGGGACTGCAGCTTCTGGGCTGTGATTTAGGGTGCTGGGGAGGGGACAGGTAGTAGACTCCAGCATGGTGCTTCCTCCTATTTGGAGCCGCTTCATTCTCCTGCCTTCTCCAATCCTCTAGGGCTTCTTAAATGTACTACTTGTCGTTCCTTAAAAGGCCTCTTTCTTTGCCTTGATCATAAAATTGCCAAGGAACAATGGCTGTCATTTAAAACAGCAGCATTAGAGCTCTTTCCCACCAGTTACTGCCACTGTCATTGCTGCTCCGTATCAAAGCATCAAGGCGCCCCGCGAGAGGAGAGAGCAGAGAGCAGAGCCTGCTCTGCGCTTCCAGGGCTCTGGGGGAGCCAGCCTGCTGGCCGAGACCTTCAATGACAAAGAGGGTGTCCTCCACACCGACCCCTAGGGAGACTGCCTGGGACTGGGGCTTGAGAGAGAGGGGGCTAGGAGGGCTACAGGGGTGGAGCACCCCCGTCTTCTTGCGAGTGGTCTGGGCTCGCCCTGACTGACTCCTGTCAGGGGTAGGAAATGGGGGAACGTGGGGCAGGGAGAGAAACCTGTGTCCTTGGCGCAGAGGTGAGAGGGGCTGTGGCCTGGGCCTGACGTGAGAGTCCTAAAGCCAGCAGCTCACGCTCGCCCCAGAGGGCTCTGGGGACTGTGCCTGAGCAAGCAGGAGCAGCCAGCATCATTGTGCCCATCCTGGCAGAGACTTGTTTCATCCAGAAAACTCCCCGTGCCCTGGGGAGGGCCCGTGTGGCCGCCCTGTGGGTGTGAGGGAGGCGCAGACAGTAACTCAGCAGATCCTCTTGTTGGCTGGTGCAGAGCCACAAGGGCATTTGTTCCCTGCCCCTTGGGGACAACCCTGCAGAAGCAGCTGGAAGGGAAATTACCTCACAATGGAAGGATGGGTCCTGGCCTCCTGGCCTGGATCAGGAACTGCCTTTCTCCCCTTTTTCTGTTAGCTCATTGTCCTGTTTCCTCTTGGGTTGCAGGTCTGAGTGTGTTTGGGAGGGAAGGTGCTGCTGGTTCTATGTCCCTTCAGGATCTGGATGGATTCAGCTAAGAGAGAACAGGGGGCTGGGGCCCCAGGGCTGGGCAGGCCTTGTCTGGAGGGAAGAATTCGCATTGCAGGGAGACAGCCACGCAGGTGCATGCACAGCTCCTTAATGCAGTGCTGGCTTCTCAGTGACAGGTTCCCAGGAGCAGTTAAGGTCTCTGGAGAGACTCCTTTTAAGTGCATCCTTTGGGGTCTCTGCTATCCAGTCCTCACAGCTTCTTCTTCCCCAATATTCTGCATTTCAGCTCCTTCTCTCCTCTCTCCACCAAGTACTGCCCCCTACATCCCCAGCTTCCCCTCCCCACTGCCCCTCTTCTTCCCTGAGCTTCCTCCCTTCTTTGCATTGGTTATTTTCTCTTCTTATCTCTTCTCCCCTCCTCATCTTTTATTCTCCCCCTCGCCCCCTATACTTTCTCTGATCCCTCCTCTCCTTCCTCCTCCTCCTGTAAGTTCCCTTCCTTCAACCTTCACCCTCTTCCTGACAACAGGCCCTGCCCCTTGGTGGATACACATCTTGAACTCCAAGTGCATTGGTTTGCACGACCAGGTTCATGTTGGCTGCCTTGGTTTCTGCGGTCTTGTTCCTTGGACTGTTGCCTGTTCATGGTGGGGGGCAAAACCACGCTCACTGTCCTCGGTGCCTTGACTTGTGGGCTCTGTGGCCACTCTTCACTGCCTGACAGGGCACAGTTTATTTCATATCTTGAGGTTTGTTCACATGTAAAGACTTATAAGAGAAGGTATAAATATTAAATCCCTTTGGCTACATGTTTAATGAATTGTGTTGGCTGAAAATCATAAAGTGGTGCAAAATCTTGACAATCGGAAAAAAAATGTAGCTTTTTTTCCTTTTTCTAGCTGTGTCAGAGCTGAGCCAAGTCAGGGGGCTTGACGTGCTTCTGTGGACCTGAGGATGAGCCTGGGATCTTTATGCATCTGTCTTTACTCAATAACCACTTTGAAACTCTGCCTAAAGGTGGATTTTTGATCGAACCCCAGGGCTACAGGGTCTGTCCAAGTTCAGATTATGTTTCCCGCCCCATCCCGTGCAGTTGGCTGTGCAATTCACCCACCTCGGGGGTGTTTTCCTACCTGTTTTAAGCGGTCACAACAGGACCATGCACTGCCATCTGGTGTTATCTGCTTGCCTCTACCTCCCACCTCTGTCTTCCTCAGTGGCCCCCTCCTTTCGGCTGCCCCACCCCTCTGGAAGTCTGCCTCGACCCTAAACCTGCAGCCACAGTGCACCCTGCCACTCCCACCCTGGCGAGCAGCACTTGCACAGATGGCTCTGGTAAATCTGGACGGGTTCCGAAGGTGCTATTTGATTTCTGCATCCCTCTGTGCCAAGACCATATGGGGCTACAGGAGAGAAAGGTAGAAGGTCAGGCACTTCACCCCCTTCCTCCCCTAACCCCGTATCTTCTCAGGGCACCTTCTTCATGGTATTTTACTAAACCCTTCATGGTGAAGTAATGAGATTTTGAAGAGGATTTTGCAGGTGCTTTTAATGCAACAGAATGCACCAGCCTCCCCAGCAGGAGACCTGGAGGTCTGAAAAGCCACAAAAGTAACATTTCGAGAGGGTGAAACCACCCTCCTTTGAGGTTTTGGGTAGGGGTACCCATGTGTATAGTAAATGTGCAAGTGGGCGGAGAGAGAGAGTTTCTATGATAATCATATCTGAAGAAAAGGAAGAGCATGCAGCTGTGGGGTGAGAGAGAGAAAGAAAAGAAATAGCCAAGGCCAAGGAGCGGAAGAGAAATAAGCTGAATAGGAGGTGCCTACAGAGGTAAGAGGGAAAAGGGAAGAAAAAGGAAAAGGGGAATGCTTATCTAGGAGATGGTGTTGACAGGGAGAGAGAGGAGGGAAGCACATCGCAGAACTTGGGGAGGTGATGTGTGCCCCCACCCTTGCGGGACTTCTGGTCCCCGCCCTCCATAGGTCAGCCTGATGAAAGACAGAGGAGATTGTGTGTGCCCCTGAGGACTCCCCTAGTTCATGCGGTGGGTTTGGGTAGCCTCTCACAATAGACCTGGAAGTGGAAAGAAATGGCAGGCAGGATTTGGGGATAAAATCAACAGACTTTGGTGATAGGTTGGCTGTGGGAAGTAGGGGAGAGGAAGTCCTCAAAGATGCTATCCAGGATTTTGGCTTTTATACCCAGCTGCAGGGGGCAGTGCCACTTGCTGAAACAGGAAAGAATGGAAGACTCCCGTGTTGGGGGACTTGAATGTTCTGACTTTGAGATGCCTATGAGCTTGCAAGTGAATGTCAAGAAACAGGCTGGTATGGATATTGGGCATTTGGAGGAAAGGTCTATGGTTAGGGTTGATGGAAAGTTGGTAGCCATGGGTATACAGATGGTGGATTTCCCACCAGAAGTACCATAGCCTAGCAGTATTCTCAGCCTCTTCTCATTGGGTGATATCAAGAGAAGGTTTTGGGGAGGGAGAGAGGCTGTGGGCCCCCAACCTCAAACTAAAGCAAGGGTAGAAAATATGAGAGATGGGCACTGGCTGGTGTAGCTCAGTGGATTGAGTGTGGGCTGGGAACCAAAGGGTCCCAGTTCGATTCCCGGTCGGGGCGCATGCCTGGGTTGCAGGCCAGGTCCCCAGTGAGGGCCATGTGAGGAGCAACCATACATTGCTGTTTCTCTCCCTCTCTGTCTCCCTCCCTTCTCCTCTCTCTAATAATAAATAAATAATTTTTTAAAAAATATGAGAGATGGGTTTCATGCAGGAGCAACATCATGTCTCTGCAAAGTACATTCTCTTCAGCTGGGACCCAGAGCCCATCCATCATGGAATCCTTCCCATAAGCACATACTCAGCCTCAGAACCCTAGGCCCCAGCTCACTGCTGCCCCGTTAATCCTGTCGGTGTGCAAGCAAGTTTTTCTCCTGCTCTGGAGATTAACCCCAGGCTCCCGTGCAGAAAAAATGGTGTTTGTCTGGTTGTAAACCCTGAGATGGTGTCAGGGGGGGTTTGCTTAGGATTCTGAATATTATGATGGATCTGGGAGTACTGGCAGTAATTGTGTGATAGGAGTGCCCAGTAGGTACTCAGTACATGTGTGGGGAATGAACAAATGTCTGCATGAGTCAGTGCCTGCAGCCTCTTGCAGGTCGAAGCATAAGATTCTGCCTGATGACCTAGGGGACTGAGCTGAGCTGGGCTGAGCTCAGAAGCCATGCTGCAGGAGGAGTTCCCTGAAAAGGTGATCTATGTCCTCATCCTGATTCTTTAACCGTCTCCCTCCGGGTTAAGTCCAACCCACTGTGAACCCAGCCTCATTGTTTCCAGTCCTTGAGGAATTGCGTTTACTGCAGCGCACTTTAGCAAGAGGCCATCAGACTGCACCGGGGGGCTTTAGAAGAACAGGCCCCGCGCAACCCCCGATGGTGTTTATTGCGAGGTGTTGTTGGCGACAGCCACTGTATTACACGGTGTCTTCTGCGGGGACCCACGGGAGGCATTTGCTTCGGGCTTCCATATCGAGAACAGCAGGGCTTTTCTGAGAAATCATTTTGTTTATGTCCTATGGACCCCGTGACCCGTGTCACTGATCAGGTTTCCTCATTCATCGGCTGTGAGAAAATCCAGCTCCAGGCGTGTGACTTGGCCATAGAAAATGTTTGTTTTCACCTCACCGTGGGCTCCAGTTTATGTCTTCACTCTTGGATTGGCTTTTTCTTTCTCACCTGTTTTCCTTTTTCTTTCTCCCCTGAATCTCTTCAGAGATTCCTTAATGCTTTTTGCCCCTTATTACAAAACAAATATAGCTATTGTACAAAAAGTTAAGGAAATATAAGAAAGTGTAAAGCAAACTGAAGTCAGTTATAATTCCCACCCCACCCTTGTCACATTTTACATGCACCTTCCCTGTCTCGCTCCTATACGCGCACGAGCACTCAGCACATGGGTGTGCACAAACACGGGTGTGCGCATTCACAGTCTTCACACAAAACAACGTCACCACGTTACATGTGGTGTGTGGTACCTTTAAAATAGCAATATGTATTTTTTGCTTTCTTACTTATATATCTTACAGTATTTTACATAATCCTCGTAAGCCACTTTAAATCTTCTAAAATAGAGTGGGGTTTTAAATAAAATAAAATATCCGATTTAAGACAGAGACTTCCAGGGAAGCTTTGGAACCCAGAGTGAGGCAAGTGCTGCAGCAAAATCCAGAGAAGGGCCCATTCCGGGGGGTCTCCCAGAGGCCAGAGTCCGTGGCCTGGGGTGAGAGAAAGCTGCCCCAGGGATGCAGTTGCCCTGGGAGATTTGCCTCAGATCCTTGGGGGCATTTTGAACGCATTGGAAAAATTCAAAGGTGCTCACTGGATCCCACAGTCAGACCAGAAGGAGGTCACTTCTAGCACCTATAAACAGAACACCGGGCAACTAACAGGGATTAGAAACGAGGGGGTGTGTACCCTGTGAACGAACTACCACTCCTCTGAGCAAAGAGCTCAGAAGTCACCTTAAAGTACAAGATGGCTCTTGGTTACAGGCTGGGCTGTCACCTGATTGAGTGCAGTGACTATAATAGGGATGATATTGTACAAATATCTCCTGATATCTTTTTCCACATTCACAGGCTGGTTTCTTTCCCTGGAGCTCTTCCACCAGTGATGCTTGAGGAATGGGGAGGTGTGATATACTGCAGAGCAAGGGAAAAGGAGGCCAACACCTAGAGAAGTTGCTGCTCCATTGGAATAGCTCATGACTGGGTACCAGGAGCTCTTCTGAGTGTTTATGGGTTTATCATTCAATCTGCAAAGCAACTCTATGAGGTGGTAGTATCAGGATTATACCCATTTTACAGATGGTGACATAGAGGAAGAGAAGAGTCAAATGATGTATTCAAGGTCATAGGGTGTCTAATGGTTGGAGCCAAAATCCAAAGTCAAGTGGCCTGACTATAGACAGCAGCCTTGACACACGAGGCTCCGGAGTTCGCTCAGGAACATGAATAAGAAAGCCTTCCTGGTTCCTGGAGGAAGGCAAAAGGCAAGAGGAAGGCAAGGGTGGAACTGAGTGCCAGGGCCCCACGTCGGGGTCGGGGGAGGTGGTGGGGTACCTGGGTTTGGAGGCCCCCCAGGCAGGTTTGGACAGTGGACACGTGGAGGGAACCAGCAGATGGGACCAGGCCTGGAGTGGGGCTGCCGCAGGAGCAGAAGTGCCCCTGTGTGGGCACCCTGGGCCTCCAGGGCCCCGTGAGCCCGATGAGCCAGGCAGCTCAGCCTCCCCTCAGAGGGCAGGCCTGGCACTCAGGGTGTGTGGGGCCAGGTGCAGACAGCCACATCTCGTGCCCCCCACCCCGTGAGGATAGCTCAGCTTCCCTGCACCCCACTGCATCTTGGGAGAGGGAGAGCATATGAGCCTGAGTATGTCTGGGAAGAGTCTTTTAAACATGAACAAATGGAGTTTTCTTTAGCTTTATGGTTTAATTTTGTCTGCTGTCAGTAGAACTTGGGGCTGAGAGCAAAACATCAAATTTTAGACCTGTTTCGTACAAAACATGGGGCTACTGAGCAGTTGAAATGTGACTTAGTCCCAACTGATAGGTGCTGTAAGTGTAACGAACACCTTAGATTTGGAAGAATTAGTATGAAAAAAGCTTCAATAATTTTTATATTGATTACATGTTTCAATGGTGGTATTTTGGACATCTTGGGGTAAGTAAAATAACTTAAAGTAATTTTACCCTTTTTCTGTTTTTCCTAATGTGATTGGTCCTGGCTGCTGTGGCTCAGTTGGTTGGAGCGGCATCCTATAACAGAAAGGTTGTGGGTTCAATTTCCAGTCAGGGCACATATCCGGGTTGTGGGTTCCATCTCTGGTCTGGGCACATACGATCCCTGGTCCAGGTGCATATGAGTGGCAACCAATCAGTGCTTCTCTCTCATGTCAATGTATCTCTCTCTCTTCCCCTCTCTCTGAAAGCAATGAAAAAACGCCCCAGGTGAGGATTAAAACATAAAAATAAAAATAATAGAAAATAATGTGATTGAAAAATTTTAAACTGCATCTGTGATCTGGCCGGGTAATCACAGTTGGTTGGAGCATTGCCCCTCTACGCCAAGGCTGTGGTTTTGATTCCCAGGCAGGGCCCATATAAGAATCAACCAATGAATGCATAAATAAGTGGAAAAACAAACCGATGTCTCTCTCTCTTCCTTCCTCTCTCTCTCTAAAATCAATAATAAAATATTATAGAAATAAAAAGTTACATACATGACTTGCACTGTGTTTCTGTTGGACACACTGTTTTAGATAAGAAGGAAGGCTGGGAAAAGGGAACGTTGTGCTGTGGGCTCATCTCACCGAACTGTCCAGATTTCTGTTGCGTACAATGCCTCTAAAGATCAATGTATCATTTAAAGAAGGAGGTGGTGTTTTGTCAGGTTCTGTCAGTTGTGGGAATTGACACCCTCCCAAGTGAAGGGCAGGGTGTTGTGCTAAGGCCCTGGTGCCGGGATACCAGGGGGCACTGAGTGAGCTCCTGGGAGGGCAGGGGTGGCAAGCTCCACCAGGGCGGGTTCCGAGGAGAGCAGGGCTGTGCCCCCAGCCTTCCTGCTTCTCAGTTTCCTCCTGCCTGTCCCTCTCTGTCTGCACTAACACATGCACTCCCTCCTCTCTCAGACCTTTTCCCTCCCCCCCAGCTACTGCTTCCTCCCAGCTTGCCCAGCCCGGCCTCATGTATTCCTTGCAGTCTAGGTGCCTCCTGGCTGCTTCCTGGCTGCCTCATCCATGCAGGTCATGTCTCCTTCTTTTACAGGTATTCTGCCTGGCAAGAATGTAATGGACATTGATTGGTAGGATGTCCACCTCAGGGTCAGTGCTGGTCTCTGATCCACTCAGCAGCCACTTCTATTTGGATTCCAACTTGGCATGTGTCCCTTAGTAGAGGGCAGGGAAGTGGGCCTGAAAGGGACTGTGATAATAGGGGGTGAGGGGGTTAGTTAGGAGAACAGAAACACAGCCGGGCAGTGTCTAACCCTGCCCCATGCTGGGGCGGTGTCTGCCCCAAGCACCTGTCCAGGAGTGAGCCTGACACATCCCCAGGGTGGAGGTGAAGGCAGAGTCTGCTGGAGTCTGATGCTGCTAAGTATTTAAATTCTGTCAATTCCCCTGTACCTGTTGGATGCTGCGACTGTCTATAGGGAGAGGGAGTGTGCTGCTGAGCCCACATAGGTATTCTGGCTACCCGGATAGGCAGTGATTTCATTTGAAAGCAGCACATTGGTATCCTGATTATGTATCACTCTTTGTGAATGTGGTTAGCATGAATCCGCCCCTCTGTTATCATAGTTGTGGTCTGACCTGGTCTGGGGTGATTTCATGAAAGATGATACTTCTTTGGCAGGCTTCCTGGAAGCCATCCAGGGGCCCTAGCTTGTGCCGTCCCCCCACCTAACTTTTGCAGAACTGCTTCAGGCTGACAACTTTCTGTTGCTCTTAACAACAAGCAATATGGTCCCATCAACATCATTATCATCATCGTCCCCTCCAAGATGTCACTGTAGGTGGGAGTGATATGTAGTCCTTGCTTGGTCCCCAGAAGCCTGTCCTATTACCAGCCAACTGCTCATTTGGTCCACTGACTGGTCAGGATCAAGGGCGATGCTTTGAGTGTGTTTATGTGAGCACTTGAAGTGGCACATGGGAGGACATCTGGGGCTACCATAACCGACTAATTAAACAGGCAGAATGTATCTGATGTCCAGGTAATTACTGTTGAACATCTGCTAAATATGGAGTTTCATTGATGGCCGGTGTTGTTCGGCACAGAAGTGATGCTATGTTTGCACTCAGCCTGGCAAGGGATGATTTAAAATCTGTTCCCATCAGCAGCCCACAGAGCAGCCCCAACATGAATTAAGAAGCCTGGAGCTTATGTAACCTGACCCAAAAATCATTTCCCAAAAGGGCCCAGGGAAGCTCGGGAAGGGTTGCTAGAAATAACAGTGTGAGGTGAGAGACTCCTGAGAGCTGGCCAAGTCCAGTCATGTGACCGTTGTGGAAACTGAGGCAGCACAGGGAGAGGAAGTAATCAGAGTCAGCAGCAGAGCCGAAATCAGGAGCAGCAGAGCTGAAATCAGGAGCAGCCGGCCGGAGTCTCCGCCAGGACACTGTCCCCGCCAGCCCCCAAAGCCCAGCCTGCCCGGGCACTTCCCTTGGAGGCACTTAGTGGCAGCACCAGCCCTCACCCCAGGTGAGGGGGAGTCCTTGGGCCAGCTCCAGCCATTCTGTTGCGCAGCCACGTGTGGGGCAAGCTGCTCACCTGACGTCTTCCCCACCTGCATGGTCACGTGGAGGATGTGGGGAAGAAATTTGGGGAGGTTTCACCTCTGGTTGGGAGGGCACTTTTTTCCTGTCTGCTTCTGAGGAGCAGAAAAGCAGCCTGGACTTTGCCTGGTTTCCTGCGCCCCTCTCCTCATCAGTGTCTCTCAGTGAACGTGTTAGGCTGTGACGCAGGGACCTGTGGTGTGATCTCTCCTCTCCTCTCTCCCTCTCTGATTGTGCCTCTGTAGGTCTCACTGGGTGTTCATTAAATGATGGTTGACTATCAATGAGCAGAGAAAATTCTGCTCGAACACAGCCTGAGCGGGTGGGGGTTGGGGAAGGTGGTAACCAGGAAGCATAAGGGAAACTTGCTGTAATCAGTACCCTGTGTCCCAGTCATCTGGCTGGAAGTTAAGTTGGGGAGTTAAGCCCTGGCTGGTGTGGCTCAGTGGACTGAGTGCTGGCCTGCAAACCAAAGGGTTGCTGGTTCAACTCCCAGTCAGGGCACATTCTTGGGATGCAGGCTAGGTCTCCAGTAGAGGGTGCTCGAGTGGCAACCACACACTGATGTTTCTCTCCCTCTCTTTCTCCCTCCCTTCCCTTCTCTAAAACTAAATAAATAAAAATCTTAAAAAAAAAAAAGTTTGGGAGTTAACTGGGCTCCCATCTGGGCCCAGTGGTCCCAGGGTCCCATGAAGCCTGATGCCCCCAACCTCATGGCTGAGACCCCACTGAGCTGGTGCCTGCAGTGGCCAATCACAGCTTTCATAGCATCTTCCCTCTGAGTCTCAAGACCCTGACTTCTGTTCGGATGGAGCTGCCAGCCCCACCATTAGGACTTGAATTTCTCCACCCAGGAGCCATCGTTCATTTCATTAACAAGCATTACTTGCAAACTTTCCCTTTTTTCAAATAATGATTTATGTTACAAAACCACGAAGTTCATTTTTTTTGGTGATTCCGCTTCTAGTCTGTGTCCATGTGCCTACAAATTTACTGTTAATATTTTCCTTGCTTTGCATAATCTCCACACATCTAATTTTCAATGGCTTTGTCGTAGTTCACCCAGTAGCTGTGTAATATTTCACCATGCCCTTGTTTTGTGAAACTGGGAATAAGTATATTGTGTATTTAGCTTTAATTCTTACTGCTTTTTCTTTCTTTTGGTAAGCTCTGAAGAGGAGGTTATTTGTAAACATTTTTATAGCTGTTGAATGGGTGACTCATGGGCCAAACCACCTGGGGTCTAGCACTGGACCGAGGTCTGGGAGAAGCGCCTGGCTCTCTGTGGAAGGAGGAGTTGGCGCAGGCGTGGAGGCAGAGGGTGGCAGGTAAGCCCAGTAGCCTGGAAGAACCAGCCTCAGTCACTGGGTGGCTGGGGGGCCAGCTAGACATGCTGCTGTAGCCGTTGGGGTTTGAAGATCAAGAAGCTGAAGGCTTCTTGTTGGGCCCTGGGAACAGGACATCCCTCTTCCTGAGCCCTTCAGCCCCCTGGCGGTTGGTGACCCTCTTGCTCTTCCTCCTGGAGACAAGGGGCTCATAGCAGGTGCTGCTTGCAGATAGGACAGGCAGAGGCTCTCCTTGCGGGGCTCAGTGTAAGAAGGGCTACAGGTCACACATGGGGCTTCACACTCACCACACCTGACAGTCACCTTGACTCAGAGCCACAGGTGCATGTGTGGGTGTTGTTTTCCTTGCCCTTGGGAGGGAACTTGGGGCTGTCCTTGGTGGTGGGGCTCCAAGAACTACTGCGTGTGTGTGGCTTTGCTCCAGGGGTCTCTGGACAACAGCTGGGGTGGGTCCTAGACTCCCTCTGACCTGGCTGACCTGATGTTCATGGCCTCGTGTCACCTGGGCCCTCCTGCCTGTCTTCCTTTGTCTCCCACCATGCCTATGTGTAAAAGGCCCTCTGGTCAGCTTTCCAGTCTCCCAGCTCATTGGTAAATTACTGGAAGTAATAAGATGTTTCCCTAAAGCTGTCCCTAGTCACCCCATGGCCCAGTTCGATGTGTCTTCTTGCTGCAACTCGAAGTCTGTCTGTTGGCCTCGATCAGCCTCATCTTATTGCAATTACTGTGTACACAGCCATCTCAGTTCCTTTGTAGAAGTCAAGGTATATAAGTTAATAAATAACATCAAGTCACATTTTTCCCATGTAGTAGACTGCATGATCTTTAAGGGTAGCAATTGACCTTCACTTATCTTTTTATCATCCACTAATTTTTATAATTACTCATCAACTCTTAAACGTTAAGAGTTTTTTATTTTACTCTTTTAAGGAAGCGCTCCTGTGTGGCAGGAACAAAGTGTCAGTGTGTGGAAGAGGCCCTCTGGTCTCCATCCAGCACTCACCACCTGCAGAGGCTGGGGCCCCCAGGCCGTAACCTACACCCCCGTCTACCTGACATGAACTCACTTCAAGAGCAAGCCAGTTCTTAGTAGAAAATCAATAACCTCATGTGTGCTTGCCTTTTAAACCCAGTGCTTTTAAGTGTCACCAGCTCTACCAGGAACAAAAGAAGGAAGAAATTAGGTAAAAGGAGAATCAATATTGGTGTTGGGTTTTTAAAGACTTAACAGTCTTTTACAAGCCTTGGTTCCGGGGAATAGGAGCTATTATCCCAGGCTCCTGGAGCCAACCTTGGGGCTGAAACTACAATTCAAATTTGCTCCTTCACTTCAGAGCCTGGAAATAGAACTAGGTGTGGCCTTCCCTGCAAAGCATTGTTCCTTTTTCTAACGTGGTATCTGCTTACCCAGCTTCGCTTTGAAAGCAGGGAGCAGGAAAGGTAGAGCAGCCAGCGGGCATGCTGAATGTCAGCTCCTTACACCCCAGTCTGTGTTCCCACCCCTGGCCCCAGGGAATGACAGCAGATCAGAAAAGTGGATGATGTGATTGCATTTTAAGAAAAGTGGACGATGTGATTGCATTTTATTTCCCAGCCACAGTGGCTTCATTCAGGAGGCGGTGGTGGAGAAGCAGGACTTGGGGACAGTGCTGTGGGAAATCACAGAGTCTTCACTGGTGTCAGGATAAAGCCTATCTCACTGGGAAAATGCTTTCAGGAAGGTGCACACTCTGTCCTTTGTTTTGCTCCAGAGCAGGAAAGATGATGGTGGCAGCCCAGACACCCAGGTCTGGGCCTTTCCATGTTCGTTCGCCTCCACCTGCCCCTCTCCTGGGCCCCCTGCATGTAGTTGCTTTTGTGTGAAGTTCCCTTCATCTCCTTTCTTTTAATCCCCTGTTCTGTGGGCTTAGAACTGCAATGGCAGGGGAGGGCTCCCAGAGACCGGGGCCCTACTCCCAGCTGCTTGGTAGGATTCTCTACTTCAGACACCAGCCTGGCGTCTCCTTCCCCGAGTGCACCTTTTCTCTGTCTGCTCGGATGGATGCCTGTGCCCACACTGGCTCCTGTCCTGGACTGCGCCTGCCGCCCTCCTTCCCTCCTTGGCCTTCGCGAAACCGTGTCTCAGGCCCAGGCTGGCGTCCCTGTCCCTCTCATACTAGTCTGCTGTCTCTCCCTCCTCCTTCCTCCCAACCCCTCTCTTTCTGTATCAGTTCTACAGTATTTCTCTGGGAACCCAGAGGCTCAGAATAAAAAAGAAATCAGTGACTCCAAGGAGAGAAATTAATTATTCTATCTCTCTGAAACCTTTTCATGCTCTTTCTGCTTGGTTTTCATAAGAACCAAAGCAGCAGGTGGGGGACAGTCTCACCATGGCTGAGAAAAAGAGGGAGCCGTGGAGAGCCCGTGGAGGTAACATACAAGGAAGAAGCTGGTTTGTGCATTCCTTCGGCACAGCAAAGTTTTTGGGCTGGCCAGAGGGACAGGGAGGACCACCAGCACGCCTGCCCTCCAGCTCTCAGAGCCACTGCCCCGGCAGGCAGCGGGCCTGTGGTCCGCGCATGGGCCTCTGAGGCTCAGAGAACTGAGCCGCTCTGTGTGTCGGTACATCTTTTGGGAAGTTTCTAGCTTTCTTCAGATTCTTGAAAAGGCTTAAGATCTAAGGCTGGCTTTCAAAAAAATTATGACCATGACCTGTAGTTAAAAATATATATCTTGACCTTGTCTCACATATCTGCGTGTGTTTTCTAGGTATGTGTATATCTATATGTATACCTATTCTTATCTATCTTTCTATCTATCTATCTCTTTCTCTGAAACCAAAGTTCTTCAAACAATACATACCCTTTCTACATGCAGATCTATGTGACGTTTTCTGTTTTATTTTTCTCAATTCTATTATAAGCCATCCTATTCTATTTCATTAAAAAAATACTGATTGCTCCCCATGAAGCTGATTTCGTGGACTAGTGATGAGTCACAACCTGCACTTTGGAAAACACTGACCTAAAGGAAAATCACTGATCTGGGAGCTCACACGCGTTCCTAGTGGGAGTTGAATTAGTACATTGTTAATGAGGGCCTTTTGGCAACACCTGTCAGGCTTACCATGCATACCACACCCAGTGACCCTGACATTCCATTTGTAGGAACTGTCTCACAGATATACTTGTGCAAAGTGATGTTCAAGATGATTCTTTGCTCTATTGTTTACAGCAGGAAAAGGTTGGAGACAACCCAGCTGTCCATCTTTTGGGGACTGTGTGCGTGTCTAACGGAACATCCGCACAGTGGAAGAATGCTCTGCGGCTCTTAAAGAAAGGGGGTGGGGGGAAGCTCTCAATAACCTGAGTTGGAAAGATTGTCAAGATATGTTAAGTCAAACAAGCAAGATGCAAAACAGAATGTTTAATATGTTACCTTTTGAATGAAGAAGGGAGCAATTAGATTCTATATTTATAGATGCTTATATTGGATTGAACCATATGAGGTTACCATTTTAGAGGTCAAAATGGTTGAATATTGGCGATTTCACATGGTCCAACCCAGCATGCATAAAGGAAGGATGAGGTAAGAAACGAAGTTACCTGGAGGAGGCTGGGAGGAGACTTCTCACGGGGACCTGTTAAAAATAAGGACTCTGAGGTAGTTGATGGGAAAGGAATGGGGTCACTCGGACAAGGGCAGTCCCACGTCTGAGTGGGGGGTGAGCAGTGGCTGCCTGTCTGTCCACACATGAATTCCAGTCAAGACCAGCCCCAGACAGTGGACAGGAGGCTGGGACAGAGAGGACCAGCAGCTGGAGAATGCCTCTGTCCCCCTCCTGTTTCCTTTCCTCTGTCTAGATATGTGTGGATGGAATAGTGGGAAAAAGTAAGAAACTGAACTTTAAAATTTTGAATGCAATTTCATGTGGTAAAGAAAGCATCACCCAAGGAGTGTCAATGGCCAATGGCTGGACCAGGTAGGGTTTTTTACTTTTCAGAGCTGGACTGCAGAGGGCCCAGGACTCAGGAAAGCTGCCCACCTACTGCCTGCTGCCCCGCTTGATGCCCAAGCCCTGTGAGATTTCTGAGATCCTCAGGTCATCTGGGCAGATGCTTGGAGGGGTTGGCTGCTGCTAGGTGGGTGTCGGGGTAGACCTGGGGATACAGCTATGGCCCGGTCTGTTCACTCCAAAGCCCATGCTAATTTGATTCCAGGTTTTCACTGCTAATGAAGATTCCTGGGCAGCTGGCATGGTATTCAGCTAGGTCATCACAGAGTATTCAGCTAGGCAACATTTACCCAGGCGCTTCATCACCATGGGGAACTTGATGCTAGCTCTGTAGACTTGTGAATTCGTTTTCATTAGCACGTGGAGGACAGACCATCTCTCCAGGGCAGAGTCACACACTCCAAGTTGTAACACTCATAGGTGGACTGCCCCACATATTTCTTACCCTGGGAACAGAACTGCCAAGGGGAGAAGTCCCGAGCCCTCTGGCCAGCTACCCTCTTCCGCTGGCAACTCCTAAGGGGCACAAAGGCAGCCTCAGGGGCCTTTGACAGGCAGGAACCTGAGCTATGCAGCCCGCCCGGGGCTATGGAGCATGAGCCCTGATGTGTCGCTGGTTGCCTGGGGGCTGATCTCTCCCACAGAGAATGGGAAATGTATGTTTGTATTGGGGTGGGGGTGGGGGCGGGCAATGCTGGGAGGGACACAGCTTAACTGCCTCTGAGAAACTTCTTTTAATTCTCTGGGTGTGACCAGTCCCCCTGGGGAGCACCTTCCTTCAGTAACCTTACGGATACCTCTCATCCTGCAGTTACAGTAGATTTTAGCTGGACAGAGATCTTTTGTCTCCCTCTGAAAACACCATGTGTTGATGTCTTTCCAAGTTGTATATTCATTTAGTTATTTTTGGCAGGTGAGGGTCTTATTCTTCCTTTCATTTTCTGCCCATGTTTTACCCAACACCCCATTGCTCAGATACCAGAATCAGCACTGGACAGTGGTCAGTGAAGAGAACTGTGTGATCTCAGTGGGGCTCTGTAAAATTAATCAGGAAGTGCTGGGCAGGCAGGATGGAGCGAGCAGGAGTTGGTCATGGGCCAGGTAGGAAGCTGCTGTAGCAGCTCCAATGAGCAGTCCAAGGCCTGGGCTGGGAGGGGCAGGAGAGAGGGAGTGAAAGGTGCTAGTGGCTTTGGGAAGGAGGAAGCATCCGGCTTCAGAAGCTGACTGGATATCAGAGGTAAGAAGACAGACATGACTCTGGCTTCAAGCCTGGTGGTAGGAAGTCTTGGGAAAAAGATGCTTAATTAGTTCAGGATTGGACATTCAAATTGGGCTTGGGGATGGGGATGGAGAATCCTGCTCTCCATCTGCCTCAGCTCCAATTCTCTTCCCTGGTAGTTCATCTCAAGCTTGTGACTGAGTTAAAGAATTCGGCCTCAGCTTCACAAAAGCAAAGATGGGGGGGAGTCACTCACAGGAAGGAAGGAATGAAATCAGGTAACAGGGAGTACAGAAGTAGGTGATCAAAGGCCAAAGCAGTCCTTGGGCTGCTTACTGGGCAACGTAGTACCATGTCACTTCTCGTTGGGTCCCGTGCTGAGAACGACAAGATGGGGTTGAGTGGAGAGTAAGCTGGTCTCTCCACTCAACAGGGCTTCTGAGCTTGCATTTTGGTGTCCCCTTCCCTTGTGCCCTGGCTCCAACAGTCCTTCCAACCTGTAGTAGAAAAAGAGCTGGGGAAGTGGAAGCAGAGGGTGTACCCGGAGGATAGTAGGCAAAGGCTTCATTTCTAAGAATGAAGTTCAGGGAGATTCAAAAGAGGGATTCTGCTGCAGCCAGCAGGGAAGACTAGGGTTAGATGAGTCACTTACTGATCGATGAGTTAAGGTTTAATGAAAAGATACCAAATTGTACTTAAGTGCTTATCTTTCCTCGCCTCTTGATCTTAAATTATGTATCAGATTTTACAATGTGGACATGATTAATGCTACTTAGGCTCTCCAGCTTGGCTGTTTTAACAAGAAGTTATATTTTAACTTAAAAAGCATAACTGAGAGGAGACACTTAACGTTTTTCATCAGTTACTCACCCATGGGTGAAGCTCAGCTGTTTGGCCTCTAAGGCCACACACAAAGGCACCACTGCCCACGGGCTGATAATTTACCCTCATTACTGGCAGAGAAAATAAACTACCTCCTGAGTATGGCAGCTGTAATGTGCCATGAGGGTGACTAGGAACACAGAGGTTCTTATATTTTACCAAGAAGGGAAGTGGATGCAGAGCAGAGGTGGGGAAAAGTACGGTGCTGATGCTACTGGAGGCCCGTCTTTAACATCCAGACACATCTGAGGGAGATTCCGGGGAAAAGCTGGTCTGTGAAGGGGAAGGCGTCTTGGAGGGCTTGAGAACTGGAATACAGAGTAGGGGCTTGAGTTGCACAGTTGAGTTCCATAGACATTTATCGAGCACCTGAGTACCTAGTTTTAGGGATACACATGGAAATAAAACATATTCTTGTCTTCATGTTGTTTACCAAATAGTGGGGAAAGTGGACTGGTAAACACTTGGGTATGATATACCTGTGGCCTGTTCAATAACAGATGTTTAGATAAGGCACAACATGGGACCTCTTGATGGGAAAATAATGAATCCACAGAGAAGGCCTGCTGTCATGCTGTGCCAGCCACTGTCATGTGCCACTGAGCAGCCACTCTGCGTTTGAGGCCGTGGGCCTCCAGGGTGTAATGAACTCTCACCAGAGGGATAACTAGGTGGGTTCAAATCCTGCCTCTGCCTCCTACAAGCCGCATAGCTTTGAGTAAGTCACTTAACACCTCCATGCCTCAGTTTCCTCACAGTGATACTTACTTCGCAGGGCTGTTGGAAGGATAAGATGTATGGCTCAGTGTTAGCGTTGCTGGTGGAGAAGGAGAAGTCATCTAGAAAGCAGGACGAGGGCAGTTCCGAGGGGAGGAAAAGCGAGGCAGGTGATAGGAAGCCCAGCCTAACTTGGCTGAAGCAGTCAGGGAAGTTACTGACTTTCCTAGCGGGCCAGGAGGGTCAAACAGTGCCGTGGATACGGTCTCTCTCCCCGTTGTTGGCTCCTCCCTCTGGGTTGACACTTTTCTCACAGTTTCTGTGCTGAGAGCATGACCTCATCAACATGGCTGTGAGCAGCTACTGGGACTACCACCTTTTAGGATGAAAGAATTGGGAAATAATAACAAAAGTCTTTGTTTCCAGACTCCTAGGAAGAGCCCCTGGATCGACTCTGGGAGGGTTGAGCCTGAGCCTGGCCCTGAACCATGGGCTGAGGTCACCTGAGCACTCGGAGGCCACTCTACTCTTGCCGTCTGCAAGGCGTCCTCTCCAGCGTCCACCTCTGGCGTGTTTTCACTGAGCAAGAACTTTAAGACTCTAAAGAAGTTTGAGTGCAAAATCTGCTAGGTGTTCAGTCCTATTTTGGTTCTGATTTTTTAGCTTTGTCTTATCCTGTCCAAAAAGAGAGTGATTTTTTTTAGCAACTTGCATGTGTTGTGTCTTTTCACAGCATTCACCTTAGTGTTGTAGAAGCAACAGCTCTTCTGCTTCACATTTTTACTTCATTAGCTTATTAACGTTAAATTAAGTGTGTATAATAACAAATACAGCTGGCAAACAGTTGTGGGGACAAACACAGCAGACTCTGGATGAGCATTCCATTTAACTGGCGGGGCACGAGTGCAAGGGTCTCCCTGAGTTGTCACAGGGTTGCGAGCATTTGACAGAGCAGAAAAAGTGGGTAAAGCAGGCAAATCAGATGAGGTCATTAAAGAGTGTTCTCTGATGACCGGTGTGGATGAGCAGTTGCAGTGGATCTTGGGAGAGTGAAATGGACCCATATGGGATGGGCAAGAGAGAAGGGGAGCTCTGGCTTCCCTGAGGAGAGAACCACAATGACTTCATCCACATCCAGCTGGATGGCCGGAATCTGTGGGCACCTGGCCTGAGTCAGGAAGATGCCCAGGTAGAGCTCATGGGCACAGAGGGGGGATGTCAGGAACGCATAGCCCCTGCCTGCTCACTCTTGTGTATCTCATCAGGGTATGTGTGGGAAAGAGAAGAGGATGCCATCCCCTGCCCCCAGGTGGCAGAGCAAAGCAGGGCGTAGCCCTAGCTCACATACAGAAATATTCCCTTTGTGTCACCTGGCGAGTATATTCAGAAGGGGCTTCCTCTTCAGGAAAGCCAGGAAGGCACTGACCCTTTGCCCAAGGGAGGCATGAAAAATTTGAATCCCACTGGGTTTAAAATCTCAGGCAGAGACTGGTACCATTTAATGCTCCAGGGACTGCCTGACATCAGCTGCAATGTCCTGGGACAACCTAGCCTCAGAAAATGCCAGACCTAGACAGAGCAGGTCCCAGGAGCCTCATTAGTAAAATGGGGACGAGGATACCTACCTGACTGACTGTTGTGAGGATTAAAGGAAGTGACAGTCCCCGAGTTCCCAGGACAGGGTAAGTACTCAGTATCAGCTCCCTCAGCCATGTCTCCTGGTTTCAGCTCTGGAAACTGATACTCAGAAGTTAGCAGTTTGCCCTGTTTATGTGGCGCAGCAGTGGCAGAGCAGGGTCCTGGAGTGCCGTCTTTCTCTCCCAGCCCGAGCGCGGTCTGCAGGGCCCAGGCAGGCTGCCGCCTCTCCTCCACCTCGGACCCCTCTTGCCTGTGGGATGGGTGGCCTGTGGCCCTTCACCGTGTGGGTTACTGCTTGGTGAGAAAGGCCTCAGCTTCATAATGATGCACAGATTAGAAAAGCAGAGGCCGTAGGAATGCCCGTTTACTAAAACAGTATCTGATACGACGTCTTCAACCAGCTGGAGCTCAGGGAACGCGTGGAGCCGCGTAGCGATTCCAGCTCGGGGCCTAACAAGGAGGCCATCACTTATTTATGACGCTGGCGCTTACTTGCTGTTACTGCACGTGCCCCTGGGTTCCTTTCATAAGCTGAGCAACAGATGAGTTGATTTGGCCAGTTCCCTCGGTTGGGGAGTTGGCTGGGATGGGAGAGTAAGGAATTCAGGAGTTGAGGACCCCAGACACTGGCTCTGGGACTGGGGGGTGGTGAGGGGCTAAGCTTCGGAGTTCTCAGAGTCCTTTGTTCAAAGTGGATTCAGTTGCTAGGGACAGATCACACAGGTGTTGGGGGGGTCAGTCCAGCACCTCGCCTTATTCATTATTTATTATTTATGATCATATTGCTTTTATTTATTGAATGCACTGCATTTCATGTTCCAGGGCTCCCTGGGTGATCTCAGCCAATTTTGGGACTTTAAATTTCTAGACACTGACAGCCCCCTAAGTTATTTTCAGCCCAATCTCTCTACTTTGTGCAAACATATCATCTCCCTTTGTCCCTGGATCTCTCCGCTGGGATGACCGAAAGGCTCCTCAGCGCTGGCATGTCCAGACAGACCCACTCCTCTGTTAGTCTTTGCACCACAGTAAATGGCATTATGATCTACCTGGCTCGTCTTTAATCTCTCTCGTTCCCTTGTGGCCCTCATCGAGTCTGGCCACGGACCCTGCTGGCCTTCGTTCCACATGCCCCCTGGGTCTGTCCACTTCCCTCCGCCACCTGGTCCTACCCCTCAGTCATTTTTTGCCTCCTAACCAATAAACATCTGTGCTTCCAGGTTCCTTCTCACCCATCCTAACTGTAGGTCAGATAATCACCTTCTCCAATCCAAAGCCTCCCTGTGCCTTCTCATTACACTGTAAGATAAAGCGCGCCCCCCCTTTGTGCCATGGCCCGCAGGACCCCATGTACTCTGACCCTGCCCACCTCTGCAGCCTCACCTCCTCCTCAGTCCTCTCCAGGCCGCAAGGACCACCCTGGCCCTTCTACTGAGCACACTTGTCCTCTGTGCAAGGCCTCTGCAGTGACTGTTCCCTCTGCTCGGAACGGTTTCCCTCGGGGCTTCCCTGGACTGGCTCCTTCTCATCAGTCAGGTTCCACTAAATGACTAAACGTCATCTTCGAAGAGAGCCCAACTTGGTTAAATAACACCCTTTGCTGCTGCTTATCATAGCATCACGCTTTGTCATATATAGCAGCTGCAATTTTCTGAAATTATCTTACTTATTTGTTTACACGTACTGTGGTGTAGACTTTACCGGAGCAGGAAACATTTGGTGTGTGGGTTTGGCTCTGAACAGGGCTATTCACAGTGCCAGGGACGTAGTGGGCTCTCCATAAATATTTATTGAATGAATTTATGAACAAATGTTTTTCTAATTTTTTTAAAATATTTTATTTATTTATTTTAGAGAGAGGGGAAAGGAGGGAGACAGAGAGAGAGAGAGAAACAGCAATGTATGGTTGCCTCTCACATGGCCCTCACTGGGGACCCGGTCTGCAACCCAGGCATGTGCCCAGACGGGGAATCGAACCGGGACCCTCTGGTTCCCAGCCCGCGCTCAATCCACTGAGCTACACCAGCCAGGGCTGTTTTTCTAATTTTAATAATAACCTAGCAAAGTAGGTTTCATTTGCTCAGTTTTATAAGAAGTTGAAGTTCGAAGATGTCACGGATCTTGCATAAGGTCATCCAGGCTTGTAAGTGGCAGAAATGAAGTTCATACTCCGTTTTGTCTTGCCCAACACTCTTCTCTAAAACCAGGCTACCTTTCCCAGACAGACCTACCTGGGTGATGCCTCCAAAAGACAGAGTGTTTGGATTCCCTGAGAGAGTGTCCCTGGCTCATAAACCTCCCACAAAGGGGTTACTGTGTCAGGGCTCTGGGGTCTTTGCAATGACCACCATTATCATCCCAGCAGTTACCCATGAGGGAGCAAGTGTGACTGTGGGTGCAAGGGGGTTTTAGGGTGTACAATGAGTAGTGGCTGCCCTAAAGCTGTGGGTTATCCTCACTGGGACAGTCTCAGTATGACCTGTCATGGCCAGCTGCCAACACACTTAGGGGAGTTAATACAGTTAATTGCACCAAACAACCAAGGGCAGTGTCTAAGAAAAGAGAAGTGCAGAGGCATTAGAATGGAGCCAGGTGGGTAGCTATTTGGTAGCAAGAACTGGATGCTGTGTTACCATGTGGTGACACAGGGGCTGCCAAATTGCCCTTTCATTCACCTCTGAGACCTGCATCTGCTCTTGTTCCCCATGTGGAAGGGACCCCTTAAACTATAAAATCTTTGCCTTTCTGGTCCCGTCCTATCCCTCTGTTTTTCCTTAGGTGCATTCTTTTTGTTCTGAGCCTCACCTGACACCTAAGAAACAAGGATGACCTCTCACAACAAATTGACAAAGGATGGTGGGATTTAGCATACAGCTTTGCCTCCCCAGGGCCAATGGTCCCACCCATTCAGAGGGCTCTGGGATGCCTCATAAAGTGGCCTTGACAGGGTTTACCCTGGCCCCCGTAAGCACACTTGAAAGACAATTCCCATTCAGGAGAGGCCGTTTGCTAACAGTGTTTTATTAGCTCTCTCTCCCATTGCCTCTTCTATTCCTTATAATTTGGATCTGGTACAATTAATCAATCTGTAAAGGAGTCCAGGAGCATTAAACAGACTTTGCCATTTTCATGCAAAGCTGAAAGACATGTCTATTTCGCATGGAGCTATTAGACATTTTTATGACCAGCCTATTGCATTACACACCACAGATTTCCAATAAATAAAGCAAAGCTAGAATGGGGGGCTGCCAGTTGTATATAACAATCCAACTAACAATATTGTGGATACAACAGTGCTTCCTTGACATCTAATTTACTCAATTACGTGAGTGATCATGTCACTCCCTGCTTAAGCCCCTTCAACGCCTTTCCATAAATTAGAATGACAGGTGAATACCACAGTGCTCTGCTCCATCACGACACTTGTGACACAGTACTGAGAGAATATCCCCGTGTGCCTCCCTCACCCTACTGGGTGGCCTGTGAGGCAGGGCCACACTATTTTTCTTGGTATCCCTTGTCTAGCACAGGGCCTGGCATCCTGAGAGGACCCAGCAGAGATCTGCTGTGTGGATGAATAAGTGGATGATGAACTCAGGGCACTGTGGACAGGGGCGGGGATGAACCAGGAAATGTCATGGAGCTCACATGGCTCGTGGTTGAGCCAAAATTCATGAAGTGACACTTCTAGATATTTGACATATCACCTGGAATTTTCTATCTCAGCATGGACCCTTAAACTCAAGCCATTAACTTAGAATTATGCCAACCTAACTACCCATGCTGGGACAGAGACTGAGAACATGAACAAACTGGTACATGATGGACAAAGAGGGAGAGAAGGCAGGAGGATGAGCTGTATGAAACTGTGCTCCAGAGTGAATGGAGACAGGCAATGATTTCTCTTCTGTTCTGGTCTCTCATGCTCCTTGTGGCCCAAGCGTCTCGCTGCTCTGACTGTGATAAAGGACTTGTAATTAGACTGCCCTTAAAGCCTAATTTACCCCAGGCTTACCCCAAGTAAGAGAAAATTTTGGGGGGTTGTATGTGCTACATTTGAACCACCCAGATGGTTTGGGTATTCCTATGGAATTGATCTGTATTCTAAAAGCCAACCACAGTAATTGTCTTTTTATCTGTCTGCATCTCAGCAATAATAGTGTGTATATATGTATATATAGTTATTGAAGAATCTGGCAGTGGGGACTCATTACATGCTGTTGTCAACTCACAAGGTTCTGCTTGGCGCTGTCTTTCATGCAACCAGAAGATGGTTTTTCACCTTAATTCGACTGAACCCACCCCTGCCTGTTGCCCTGCTGGAGAAGCTGGACTATCACAGTGTTGCCTGTTACTGGTGGCCTTGCCATGCACTCTGGGCCAGCCGACTGTCTGCTGTGACCGCTCTGAGGAGGGGTGGTTGGGGCGGGCTTAAGGGCAATGAGGGGCCCTGCAGTATGTGTTGAAGAACAGAAATAGACATGAACCAGGAGGTGGTATCTCTCCATTCAAGCTCAGATTCCAATTTGACAGAGTAACTACTATTAGGAAGTCATGGGTAGTGATTTCTCACTCAGGTTGACCTGAGAAGTTTCAAGGAGAGGCTGAAGAAGGAGAATGGGGAGTATTTCTGTCCACAAAAACTTTGATAGAAGCAGAAAGTCAGCTGCCTCCACGGGTGGGTAGGTGATGCTTCAGCCCTGCCCCTCACCTCCAGCAGGAGCAAGCATGGCCAGAGCTTATGGTATTCTTGAATGTAATCCATAAATTTGAATTTTTATGTGAGATCTTCACTTTTTAAATATTAGCAACAGATTTTTAAAACATGACACACTGCTCCCCTGCTCTCTCCAAAAATGTATGTGGGCAGCATTGGAAGCGTGGCTCCTTGGCTCCTGGAGGCAGCAGGCTGCCCTGGATGACCTGGTGAGATTTTTGTGTTGAGTACCATGCGTACCTGTGGGCACACTGTGATTCTCCTCTCCTCACCTGAATGCAAAGAAATCACTCCCGATATGGAGACACCTTCTGCTTCTTCTTGCTGGAGAATTTTTCAGAAGGAGCAACCCCAATCAACGTGTGAGCTGTGCTCATTATAGTAGTTACCCGACAGCCTATTTATAGAGTGTGGGCTCCCACTCTGCTGTCTTTGCCAAGCCCTTCTTCTGCTTGTCTGTGTAGCAGACTGAGCTTGCATGGCAGTGTCCTCCCCCAAGTTCAGGGTCTCTGATCCTGTCTGAAGTAGATAGTCCACTTGCTTTCCTTGCTTTCTTTTCCTCATCTTTGTCTGACTCAGGGGTGGGGGCAATGGGCAAGGCTTTTGCATCAGTTCTGGGATCCTGCCCAGATCTCGGCTCCTGGCATCCTTAGGGACTCTTCTCCCAAATGTTTGTTCTCTCATGGTGCTTGCTGGCACCTGGACAGAGTCTTGGGTTATGCAAGGCAAGGATGCAGGGCAGCTTGGCTCAGACTCTGGCATGTGGCTCTGCTGGCTCCTGGGGAGAAGTTGAGTGTTGTCCCTGATCCCTTTCCATTTGAATCAGCCAGGAACAGCTGACCTGCCCACCTGGTACCTCACCAGGGCTTTGTGTTGGCTGGCAGAGGGGAGCAGAAGGCCAGCTGGGAGGGGGAGTTGGGCAGATGGAGGCACTTCCGGCAATGGAGATGGGTGCATGCAGGCAATAGGGAGAGGACTCAGCCCCTGGGTTTTCTATAGAAGTCAGGAGCAGCTTGTATGGAACTGCAGGGTATGAGGGGCCAGTGGCCTTCAGGGGCCCCAGGGAGGCTCACGTAGCATGGTACTACAGACCTGTGTTTCCCCATTGATGCTGCAATAGTCACAGGAAGTTACTCAGCACCTCTGAGCTTTTGATTCCACATCTATAAAATGCAGATAATAACCACCTCTTGACATGGTGATGAGCTAATGTTTGTGAATGAGCTCGAAGTACCATAGGTTGCTATAGCTAAGTGAGATGATTATTATGTTTACCTAGTTTTAGTCTACTTCTTAAGTACTTATTGTTCACCCAGGTCTCTAAAGTAGAAACTTTAAAGACATCCAAAGTGGAATAGGTCAGGGAAGTGGCCACAGGGCCTCTGTGGAGCCTTGTCATCACCTGCTGGAACAGCGGCTGTTGCCTCCACCCCTTACCAAGCCTCCCAGCACCCAGCCGGGCCTCCTCTGTGCCATCCTCCACATGGCCTGTAGGGGGACATTTCAGACACTGCACACCTGGTCTTGTCATCTTCCTGCTGCACATTCCTCATTTCATCATCCAGCTTCCGCATGAGAGGTGTGCACTAAGCTGTGCGCTAGGCAGGCAGCTGGGAATGAGATGACAGATGGGGCACAGTTCTGTCCCCGGGCATATGGATTAGGGCTCTTCAGTCCACACAGAACAGGAGTCAGGCCCCCAAGTCCTCTGGGGCCTATTCCCTGCCCACCTCTCCAGCCCATCCTCCTCTGCTCCCTCCTCACCAACCCCCAGGATGAACTCCCTGTGCTGACTGGCCAGCGCTGGGGTCTCAGACCCCACCCAGACTGGTGCTGGGCTCCCTCCCTTTGCCTGCACAACTCCAAGATACCCTTTCTTCTTGCTCCATTCCTCTCGATTTGCTAGATTCTTGCCCAGCCACCATGACTCAGCCTTTGTAGGGCTGCAAGTGATGGGACTCCAACTCAAAGCAGCTTAAAGGAAAACAGAATGTATTGACTCATAAAACTGAGAAGTAACATGCTTTCTGGATGCAAGTGCTCAGGCAACACCTGTCTCCAGGTGTTGGACCTGGTCTTTCCCACCTCATGGCTCTGCCATCTTCTCTGCCAGTTTCATCCTTAGGCAGGTCCCCCAAGTGGTGGCAAAGGTGGCCACCCACCAGTACAGGCTTCAAATGCAAGCAGTGTGCATCTCCGTAGCACTGCCAGCAGAAGGTCCTGGGCAGAGGCTCAATAGGCTGGTTTGGGTCACAAGACCAACCAATTGTTGTAGCTGGGGATGATGGACTAGGTTGGGGCCGATATTTGGGTAACATGGGAAAAGTATGAGCTTGGCTGAATCCAGTGGATTGAAAGCAGGAGGGAGCATTTTACCAGAGCAGAATCAGGTGCTTTTATTAAACACAGGGACTGTAAATCCAGGGCTGGCAAGCAGAGCAGATTCCAGCAGACCTTCCCTACCACTCCCACCACCCCTAGGGAGCTTACATGCTTCCACGTGCCTTGCTGCTATCATCAGAGTGGAATGAATTTTTGCTCATGCACCTGTTTCTCCCACTGCACTGTGAGCTCCCTGAGACCTGGTGTGTGTCCAGGTCCCATTTAGATTTGACTCCTCATTATCCGACCCCTGACTGCATGGGGCTTGGTCCCATGGGACTTGGTACCTGTGGTCCCACTGAATGAGGCCCAGGCTCTGCTTCATGCACAAATGGAGCCACCCTGAGAAGACAGCACAGTCAAATGGGAGATCTGGGGTCATGGTCCTGACAATAGGTGTGGACTCTTTCTGGGCACACTGGTCCAAATCCTGTGAGTTGTGTGGCCTGGTAAGATCTACCATTTGGAGTCACTCTTTTGTGGGCTGAGAATGTCACATCATGGACTGGATACCTGGAGAACCTTAGCTTTGGGTAGGAATGCTGCCCAGCAAGGGTAGCAATGGATGGCATGATGTCAAAGAAGTGGGTCCTTTCTCTACGGGGCAGAAGTCAACATAGTAACAAGCCATGAGCCCCAAAGAGTGGGGCCAGCTGTGAAGCTGTGTTCCTTACTTTCTGGGCACCTCTCCTTACCCTTCTCTGACCCTCAGGCCTCCACGTCAGCCAGTCCCCTTTGGCTGTTTCCTAAGGACACTTCACACCAACCTTCCTGAAGGCGCTAACTCCAGAAACAGGGTCACCATCATTCGGGAGGTAAACCACAAGAAAATTGTACTATTAACAAAGGACCCATGTTTGTGAATAATTTACTTCTCTAATAGATTATAGGGGTTCAGCAGAGGTTCAACCTATAAAAGATTATAGGTTATTCTCTACAAAAACTTCTCCCTTAACTCACATGTGCTTTCCTGGGTGGGAGAGAAGAGAGTGTCTCTATTGCAGGAGGTTGGAGACTGTGTTACCTGCAGCCTCTCATGCTCATGGTGCAGCTTCATTACCTGGAGGCACGGGGGAGGCTGGGCCAGGTCTGACAGTGTCACCCCAATAAGGTAGGGAGTCAGGGAAGATCTGCGGCTCTAGATCTTCCTCTTCCCTTCAGAAACAGGTCATCCCTACCAAGTCCCCAGTGCCACCAGGTGAAGTTGGGGTGAATCACATGCAGTCTCTAGGGGGGTGGCTAAAGGAAGGCTGATCCCTCATCTCTGCCTCTGGGTGGAGGTTACCACCAGCCCTTCCAACAATGGTGATGGTGGGCACTGAGCAAATGAGTTCCTCACGCCCCAGCGGAGGATGACCTTGGGTGCTGAGGCTGGGGCAATCTGGAGAAACTTCTAGCCCTTTCTCCACTGATCTTTCTGAGGGATATTTGTATACCATGAATTAAGAACAAGCTTCATGCTGTTCTTCAAGCATTTCTTAAGAAATGCCTCAGGTGAAATTAGCTAGTCTGAATAATTCATTTTCCTTCTTCCAAATTTAAATTTGCTATTCCCATAATGGAGAATCAGCCAGATGTGGGGCAGGAATCATTGGCAGCTCTTATTTAAATTATTAAAGAACAAAGAGAGGCTGGGAACCCTATGAATTAAAAACCATTGTGTTGATGGAGAGAGCTGACCCGAGGGGTCAGCATCATCATTAGCCACCAGAGGGATGCGCTCCTCGCCAAGCACCAGGTGAGCCAGCAGGGCTGGGGGGCTGAACTGCTGGGGATACGGTTCTTTCTGCTGTGATTTCTTCTGGCTTCCAGACAGCTGGTGGGAAGGGAGGACTTGGCCTCTTCGTGACAGTCATGATTATAAGGACAGGGAGTGTTCCTACTCAGGAGTCCAATGCTGAGGGCAAAAGGGACCTCCAGAGCGACGTAGCCCAGTGTTTTCTGAAATTCTGTTGCTCACATACCAACCACCTTGGTGAATTTTTGCCATGTGGGTTTACTATCTGTACCATTGTTGACTCGCCTTTTAAAACTTTAAGTGAATTCCTTTGTAAAAGAAAATTTAAATCAGTCTAGTAGATGGAAAATTGGATAGATGCAATAAATAGAAGACATTGGTCAAAATGAATAAAATGAAAAAAATAATACAAGCTTTAGCCAAAATATAAAGCCTGTTTTCTTGATTTTGGGTATTAAGTGTTCAAGAGGTGTTAAAGAAATGTCACACCCAAACCAAGACTTTCTCCCTTAGGGTAATGAGAAGGATTGAAAGGGAGTTGAGAAGGGTGTGCCTTTCTCCCTAAGTCACTCAGAACAGTTACTCTGTGGTTGGGCACCAAGCAATAAACATAGAACCAAAGGTGACGACCACATTGCTGTTCTCCCACTGTTGACGGACTGACTAGGAAATGTAAGCGTGCAGTGCTGACAGTGGGCTGCTTTGCTCAGGGACTTCTGTGGAATTTTGTTCCTTCAAGACACTTCAGTGACATTTCCAGATTGTGAACAGGCTCCTGGGCCAACCAGGGGCTTTGGTGAGGCTGCCTTCAGGGCTTGTTTTGTCCGCTCTGCAGAGGGCGCCTGCTTGGTGCTGCCCGTGGAAGGCTGCTTCTGCTTGTCCTCCTTTGTGCATCCATCCTTCTCACTGCCAGCCTGAAAGGTTCCCAGGACAGGGCTACTGGTGGTGGCCGCATGTCGTACAGCCATCCAGGAGTCACTTCCTACACACTGTACTCGTTCTCCACAAGGCCAAGGGATGTCCCAGTCATTGTGGAAGGCCTGGCATTGAGGACCCATCACCAGGATGCAGCAGCTAGGCATATACCACTGCTGAGCCAAGCTTCATCTTCCTGGGCCATACTCAGGTTACCCAGCCAGGGCTTGGGCCAAGCGAGACTGCGATGTGTAAGCAGCTTGGCTGTGGAGCCCAAACATGAGGCTGAGGGCCTGCAGCCCTCCTCGCTGCACCATTTAACGTGGATGAGAATCCTGGGTGTGTCCTCACAGGACAGTTAGACAATGTGGAGTTGGGCTCTTCGTTCTTCTTTCAAGAGGGAAGAGACGTTATTGCTTTATCTGTGTGAGAATTACATGGCTAAGGTTCTGGGATTTGGGATGCAGTTATGGGGAATAAAATTGTTCTTCAGAACAATGCCATTTCCACACTCGCCTTGGCAGATGGGGTAGCAGAGGAGTCATGGTCGAAACAGTGTGAGCACTCTGCTCTCCTGGGGGTTTCTGGGTAGCTGAGCCTTTGCTGGTATGCGAGGACCTTTGTTGACAGTGGTCTAGAGCCTTTGTACCATCATCCCTAAAGCAGGAAATAGCATCTCTCAGGGAGGGAGAGAACCCAGAAGCTCCATGAGAAGAGGATTGTGTGTGTGTGTGTGTGTTTCACATGTGTATGGGTGTGTTGAGTGTGTGGCATGTACATAGCGCCATGTTGTATGCAGATGTGTATGTGGTGGGACAGGGCACGTGAGTGTGTACAGGCAGAGGGGGCTAGGGAATTATCAGAAAGGGGAACCTACCAAGAAGCAAAATGCAGACACCAGGCTGACTTGAAATAAAGGTGCCTCGGTTGGTGACGGATGAGACAAACTCCATTCTGGAGCAGCTTCGCCTGGGGTCCCCCGGCCTCAGATGGATAGGGCTGCTCGGGAGACCTGTTGGCAGATGCTGAGCACCGGCCATCTGTGGGGCCAGGTCAGAAGGAATGCGGTTCTGAAGAGACCTCTCTTTATAAACCAGGCAAGACCTATAGCGGAAAGAGGCCCGACAAGGGACACTAATTGGTTTACGCCCATCAACAGAGCTGCCCTAACATATTTCCATGCTAGAATGGTAAATAAATGAATTATTGAAAGGGAGGAAGAACCTCTTAGACAAATCAGCCCCTCATAGATCTTATTTTTAATCCCTGGAATTCTGACTTTTTAAAAAGAGCTTGACTTGGCAGGCAGTATAAGAAAACGTGGGAGTGACTGCTGCAGTGTCTGACCAGAGCTTGGTACAGCTTCCAATCAAAGATGACTGAGCAAATGAAAATAAGGACTCACAGAGGGTTAATAAAGCTTTACTGCAGAAAGCAAACAAAGAATTCATGGAATGAAATGATAATGGGGATCTGTCCAACAATATTCTTTGGGATGCGTCCAAGACTGTAATCAGAGGCAAGCTAATTCAGTACTAATTTCAGGAAAAAAGATGGGGAAAAAATGGATAATTAGAAAAGAAAATGGAAACACTGGAGGAATCATATAAACATGAATTAGGTCCCAAAATACTAACACAATTAATCACAGCCAGGGGTGAATCAAATCTAATCCTATCAAGAAGAACTGAATATTTCATCAAGCATACAAAAGAAATATGAACCGAGAGGCATATAATCAGCCGTAAGTAAAAAAAAAAACAAAACCAAAAAAAAAATACTTGTCAGAAATTAACAGCTAAAATGTAAGCGAGAAATAACAACTTCATTAACCAGTATAGATGAAAAATGGACTCGGAAAAACACAACAAATGCTCAGATCCCTCAAAGCCTAATCTCCTCCTATTGAAATTACAGCCATAACTTTCAAAAATCTTTTTATTTTTCCGCTCTCAGGAACAGAATGATTCATTGTATATAAAAAAGAAAAGAGAACAGAGGAAATAATTAAAGCTATAAAAAAATTCCCAATTACGAAGCATCAGAGTCCAGATGGCTATAACACAGACTTACCATGAAGAATCAACATGTATGTGTGAGAGTGTGTGTGTGTGCGCATGCACGTGTATTGTGGGGCGGCAGGGACATCTACTCCAGAATGATGGAGTTGGAGACCTGGACAAGGATGTGCTATGAGAACATTTCTCCCCTCCCGTAATTTGGATTTCTTAGGCCTGGCAAGAAATATAAAAGATCCCCTAATTTGCTCATCCCAACATGTTGGCACTTCATTTTGAAAGAGGAGAAACAAGGCTAGTCTGTTCCGAGGAGCAGAAACTGGCAACATGTCCTAAGAAGGACCATTGAAGAGATGGGGCTGGCTGGAGAGGAGAACTCTCCGAGGCAGATAAGAGAGTCTCTGCCAGGAAGAGCGCTCTCTGATGTGGACTTTACACCCCGTGTCTGATTCGGGGCCTAGCTGTCTTAAACAGCAATGTCCCGCCAATGGGGAGAGTGAGTGCTCCCTCCCAGGCAGAGGTTGTACAACCTCCTGGTGGGAACGTTGAGGGGCTTCAAATACTGAATTTGAAAGGTCCTGTTTAACCCTTGTGTTTTCTAATGCTGAGATAGCAAGCCAGACCAACTTTAAACCCTCCCAGAAAGATCAAGTGATGTATTTAAGATTTCTGGAGGAGGAGGGGATTCCTTTGCCAGCTTTGAAAAGCTGATTATGAACCCCAATTTAGCCATCAGAAAGTTAAGGGCTTTGTTTCACTTGGAAAGAGGAATGAGGTTGGGGGGCTGACAAGAAGATCGCTGCCTGTTCTGAGTTTGGACCTTCCCGAGTAACCTCCGGTCACCTTGGAGCCTTTGTAGCAGCTCCCAATAGGGCCGAGATGCTCAGAGGGCAGGTGTTGTCCTGCCTTGGAGGTGGGGAGGGGGGAGTGGTTAGAGAGAGTAGGCCCTGGGTACCTTCCTGGTGCTGGGCCCTGTGCTAAATGCATTTCATACATCATCTCATGGCCACTCTGAGTCCAAAAACATTTCCCCTGGTGTAGGAGATGAAGATATGTAGCCATCATGAATTTAAATGATTTGTGCGAGGCCCTACTGCTAGTAAGTGATGGGTAGGTGGGATTTGAACCCAGGTCCCTCTGTTGTAGAGCTGGGTGCACTGCTCTGTGCTGCCTCCCATTCTGGCCTCTGTGCATCAGGCCCTGTGTCTGTGGCCGTATTGCTGGGTCTGTGATGTCTAAATGTCCAAGCAGTGTTCCAGTGTGAGTCACCATTGGCTGAGTCCCCTGTCTTGGAGGCTATGGTATCCCGGAGAACAGTGATGGTGTGGAGTGGTGGGATTTGAATGTTCCTTGTTGGGAAGTGCACAGCTGGAAGAACTCTGAGTCCATGATTGATCACAATTTTATTACTTCATGAAGTCTCAAAAAAGCCTTTTTGTGTACATATGCTTATTATAAATAAATGAGCATAAGCTTTCTTTTAACTCTTTGAAAATATATGCTTGAAGTCAAAGCTGCTCAGATGCTGTTCCTGGGGTTTCAGAAGTTCATTTGATCAGAAGCTGGTCTGTTCTTGCTAGAGAGTACAGTGGATTCTAATTAGCTGTGGTTCAAAGACTGAGCGAGTACTGGCCAAGATTCTGTTAGTTAAACCAGATATCAAAAATCAGCATAAATAAGCAAGAGGATATAAATTTATAACACCATTTTCTTCCAAAAGACCTGAATGACCCAGACCATTTTCCCTTTGGCTAATTTGAATCTGCATTTTAAGAGGCTGAGGCACTAGGGTAGAAGCAAGAAAGCTTCTCAGTTTCCTCGGCTGTGTGGGTTGAGCTGTGCTGTACCCACACTTGACATGTGTGGACACAAGGGAGGTGCTAGACCAATGAACAGGAGCAATCTGTCTATTTAGACTGGTCTTAGGAGCTACAGTCGATCCACCAGCAAGCATTTATTGAGCCCTTACGTAAGTAGAGGCAGCTGAAATTGACATCAGCCTTGATGAAGAGTGCATGCAGCGATTCCATACTGCAGGTCTGAAAGAGTGGCTTTGTTTTGAATTCCCTGAGTAATTGAAATAAAAAGTTTTGGATTCTAATAGTGCAGAGGGTTCTCTCTGCTTTTTGAGAAAGTAGAGAAATGCATTGAGCGTGATAAGGGGAGGCACAGAAGATGTAAGAAAGACCTAAGTTGAACATCTAGAGATGAACATCAGAAATGAGAAATACACTGGATTGGATTAAGGGAAGATGAGGCTCTGCAGAACTCCATGACATAGTAATAAAAACAATCCAAAATGAAACAGAGAAGGATAAAAGATTGAAGAAAATGGACAGAGCATCAGTGAACTGTGGGCATTTCAAACAACCACAAAATAGTAAGTGTATAATGTTGGAAAATTCAAATAGCAGATCGAAGTGCAGAATGAAAAGTAATAGTCCCTTTCCCCAATCTGTACCCCCATTTCTTTCCCCAGTGATAATCACTGCTAACAATTTCTTGTGATTCCTTTCAGAAAAATAAATATGCCCATATCCACCTATTTGTATGTATATACCTGAGAGGCAATGCCAGGTCTGAGGACAGTTAGCCAGCAGGTGACAGTCAGGTCGTCTTCTCCTGTTCTCGAAGTCTAGGACTCCCTAACCAAATTTCCTTACATGGCCTCCAAGGAATTTTGTGAAACATAATGGATACTGTGAGAAGACAGATTCCATGGATTAGAAAGTTTGAGAAACCTTGGGGACAACAATGTCAAGCGAGTGGCCTTAATTATTGCCAGGTTGGCAGAGCTTCAGACTCCTGGTGAAGGAGAGAGCGAGCCGTATTTCCCAGTCTTTGGGCAAGGAGCTCCTTCAGGGAAGGGTGTGTCCTATCACGAAGGGGTCGCTTCAGGAGAGTCCTTTGGGAGACACTGCTCTGCCAACAAATGGAAGAAGGCATCTGGACTGGAAGCTGAATGGAACCTCCAGGGCAGTCGTGTGTGAGCCTGAAGGTGGAGAGTGAGAGAGAGCACGGGTATTCTGGGCAGTTGAGGATGGGGTTGGGAAGGAACCCGACTGGGCAGGACTGGAGGCCAACCTCCTGTACAAAAGAGGAGCCACATGGAGCTGAGTGATGGTCGAAGAGTTAAATAATTAAAAAAGCTTTTCTGGGAGAAGGAGATGATTCTGCAGGTGAATTTACTTACAGAAAAATAAAATTCAAAGTGTGGAGAGGCAGGCTCTGCTCTTCAAGTTCAGCAGAAGCAGGAGGGTTGGGAGGCCCATTTCACAAGTGTGACAGTGGCAAGAGCAGAGGCGTGGAGTCAGATGGTGTTTCTGCTTATGACTTGGGTGGCCCTGTTTGTATTGCTCTTATTTTCTGAGGCCCAGCATCATCACCAGACCCAGAGGGATGACGACCTATTGCTAATATTTATTGAACACGTATTGTGGTCAATTTCTCTCTGTATGCTTGACAGGCAATACTGATTTTTGCGCTCACAACAACTCTGAAAGGTAAGTATGCTTTTTGTCTGAGACTTTACAGGTGAGAAAACTGAGGCACAGAGAAGTTAAGTCATTTACCCAAGGCCACATAGCTTATAAGTGGCAGAGATGAGAATGGCTCTCAGGCATTATTTTTGCCATGCCCACATGGCATAGCATTGTAAATATAAAAAGAAGCAAGGATCCGTGGCACAGAGAGAGTGCTCCACAAAATGATAGCCTTTTCCTTCCTGCAAATAACAACTTGCTGGAATATTCAGTAACAGTGTGTCCTGAATACATATTTTGTACGCGCAATAAGCAGCTGATCTTTCTTGTGCACTCATTAGGTGCTGGGAACTGTGCAAACCTTTTGCACATTTCATCTTACGTTCCTGACAACCCTGGATGGGCTGTTATTAACCCTATGTTATAGGTGAGAAAGTTGAGGCAGAGAGTAGGTTTAAGTTACTTACCCTGTCACAAGGTTAGCGATTGGTAGAGTCTGAGGAGGCTTTTACAAAGTGATTAAGAACCAGAGTGATGCTCCTTTCCCAACAGTGAATTCATTGGAGAGGAAATTGGAACGTAGGAAAAAAAAATCAGAGATGCCTAATCATGGGGCCACAGACATAGGGCAACGATGACCCATTGCTACACAGCAAACCACCCCAAATTGTAATGGCTTAAAACATTGACAGTTCATTATTTCTTATAACTCTGCAGGTTGGCTGGGTTGTTTCTCTTCTGGTTTCACCGGGGGCCCACTCCTGCAGCTGCTTTTAGCTGGAGGGTTGGGGACTCTAAAGTGGCCTCACTCTTGTATCTGGCGGTCAGTGTTGGTTATCAGCTAGGAGCCTTGCTCTTCCCCATGTGGCCTCTCATCTTCCAGAAGGTTCGACTGGGCGTCTTCATAGCACGGTGGGTTTAGGGTCAGAGGACAAGAGTGGAGGCTGTCCGGCCTCCTCAGCTCCTAAATTCACACATCATTCCAGCCATATTATTGATCAAACACAAGGTCAGCCTGGCTTCAAGGGGGTGGATAAACAAACCCCACTACTAAGGGAAAGAGTGGCAAAGTCACACTATTGGAGACATAGACACAAAGAGGCCCTTATTATAACCACCTGCCACACTGGGTTTGGGGCAAAGGGCAGTCAGAAGGAGAATGACATTTGCATAGGAAATAATAGGAAGTATTTATTTTCATGTATGTCTTTTGATATTAGGACAAAGACTACCAGGGCAACTCATTATAAAAACGAATAATGAAAAGAAATTGTGAGGGACTCACGATCAAGTAAACTCAAGTTTTTGTTGTTGTAACTCTACAAGATGATCCATTTTGTAAGTCAATATACAGTTAAAGATTGATGAGACCATATCCATGAAGTACCTAGAGCCCGTGTAAGGAGAGAAGACTCTGTCAGTGTTATAGAATCATCAAACAACTATCAAAACGCCACTTAAGAGAGGACAGGTCATATTTTTTACCTGGAAGAATTCAACTCTGGTTTTCAGGGGTCTCCCAGCCTAGATTTGTGTGGATTTCCTCACTCGCTCCTCTTGGCAAAGGGTAGAATGGAAACTTTTCCAAGGAAGGGATTTTGCGTTGGGGGAACTTGAACCCCTCTTGCTAGGGAGCACCGGGTGAGGGGTCGTGTGAGGGTTTCACGTCAGGTGCATCTCAATCTCTTCCCTGAGGACAGCTGCCAGAGGCACTGAGCCTTGCTCAGCAATGGGAATTCTTTCGTCCCCTTGACAGGCCACATCTGTGGTTTCACACAGGGACAGCCAGCCAGCGCACTGGGGTTGCCCCATGACTGGGCCAGATTTGGCCTAATGCATAGCTCACTGATGTAGAAACTAGGACGATGTCAGTTCCATACCCCCTGGAAGGTCTCCTCAGTGAGCTCCACATCCCGAGGGAAGGAAGTACTTTAGTGCATCTTAGGACCTGAAATAAAAGCATTCTATGGTCTGATGTAGCCTATATTTCTGGCCCTTTCTAGAGAAAGATACCCCCTCCTTTCTGATAATAAAGCATATCTTCCTGACATGTCAGTCCCACCCACAGGTGATTTGTTTATTCATCAAATATTCTGAGTGGCCCTGGACACTGTACTAGGAATGAAGACACAGCAATGACTAAGACAGACAAAATCTCTGCTCTCCCGGAGCTTTGAAGAATGTTCTAGAAAGGGAAGGCAGACAGCACAAAGATCAAGGGAGAGAAGTTGGACAGATTCTTAGCAGCAAAGAGAGGGTCCATTGGTGGGGACTGAAGACAGAGCCTGAGGGCTCAGAGGTGGGCCCAAGTAGCCCCTTGGGAACCATTCGTAGGTCCTGGTGAGGAACTTAGATTTTCTGCTGAGTGCAGTGGGGTGCTGTTGAAGAGTTTTAAGCAGGAGGGTGAATGGATATGATCTACATATTTAAAAGATCCCTCTAGTCTTGATAGGGAGGCAAGGAAAAACTGGGGGAGGCGGACCACTGAGGGAGCAGGTGCAGGATCCAAGCCTGGGCTGGGGGGATTATGAACAAGAATGCATTTTTGGTGGATTGCAAATTCTGCGTTCACTGCAACAATAACCTGGATATGAAGACCTTTTGCCCCCGTGGTGGACCACTTCAGGCTGTGGTTTCAAAACCCCTTGTTCACCGCCACCTTATTGTGAGAGGTACTTGCGTGAAAACCTGTGAGAAGCGCTACCATACAGAAACCATTGTGTTAGGACAAGTCGGTAGCCCGCTGGGAAAAGAAAGGCAGGGATATTTCCAAACTTTATATTTTATTCCACTAATTGGCCTCTTTTGATGCCAGTGCTACACAGTTTTTACTAGCTATGGCATGGTAATATGTTTTAATGTCTAGTGGGAGTAGCTGCTGCTTCTTGTTCTTTTAGGGAAGTTTTCTGGCAATTCTTGCTTATATATCTTACTCTAAATGTTCATAAAAATATTTCAAACCTATAAGAAGGATAGGGAATAATGCAGCATTTAAAAAAAAAAAGAAAGAGAAATATGTTGTAAACCCTGATCTACCTGCTATCCAACTTCTGAAATCTCTCCAATTTACAAATGCAGAGAAAGCCTCATCTGTCTCACCTCAGTGTCTGTCCCTCCTCCCACTGGGGTGCCACTGAAGTCGGCGTTTTTTATTTCCATGCGTTTTATTCACTTTCAGTGTCTGTATGTGGGTCTAAACAAAACAGTAATCTGGATTTTTCTGAATTTTATATAAACGACCATTATACGTTGTGTCCTTCTGAATCTCGCCCTTTCCCGCCCAACTCAGCATTATGTTTGAGAGATTCATCCATGTTGAGACAACCTACTCTGGTCCCTTATTGCTATGGTGTTTTGTTGTATGGAAATACCATAATTTGTTCTCTTCTTCTTGTTGGGCATTTAGCTTGTATATGATTTTCTGCCATTAAAAGCAAACTTCTGCTGATGTTCTTGTGCATTTCTAAGAATTTCCCTTGGATCTCTTGGGGCTACACTTAGGAATGAAACTGCTTGTTTGTAGGAAGCACGCTTGTTCAGCCCGTCCTGATACAATCAGACTGCTCTTTGAAGTGAATGCATCTGTTCGTTTTTCTGTTTTAACTTTAGAGTTATCTTGACTATTTCCAAATGAGCATATAGATAAATAACAGTTTTGTGGGATTACATTTGTATATGAGTTTAGGAATATTTAACATCTTTAGAATGCTTAAAATCTTACCCAAGAATATGAAACTTATCTTTTTAAGTTATATATCCTGGTATTTTGTCGCTATTATAAATGAAGTTTTTTTTCCTTTCATTGTATCTTCCAATCAGTTGTTTGTAATTATTTAAAAAAAAAACCAAACCAAAACACCATTGCTTTCTATGGGTTACTCCGACAACCTGCCCCTTTATCATTTAGAAAAGATTTTCATTGGATTGTCTTGGATTTGCCAGTTCTACAATCACGTTATCTATGATTGTTGACCCAATTTGTACGTCTGTGTTCCTAGACTAGTTGTTTTGCCTACTGTCCCACAACAGGGCTAAATAATAGGGGTAAGGTGGACATTTTGCCTTATTCCTGATTTTTATGGGGAAAATTCTGGTGTTTTTCCATTAAGCATTTTTATGTTGAGAAAGCTATATGTATATCATCATGTTAGAAAATATCCTTATATTCCTATTTCATTATGAGTTTTTAAAAAATCAAGAATGAGTGTTGAGCATTCTTTATTGCCTTTTCAATGTCCTTTGAGATGCTTAGATAATGCTGTGGGCATATTAATATAGTTAATTATATTACGGATTCTCTAATATTGAACCATCCTTGCCTTGTAATAAACCCCACTTGCTACTTTATTGTGTTGCTGGATTCTCTGTTAATAACTAATTTTAGGACTATTGCATTGATCCTTATAAGCAAGATTGATTTCAATAGTTTGAGTGTTGGGGAACTATATGAAACACTCTGGTAGAGTCTGGGTGTTAGAATTCTCCTCTCAGCTTCAACATTTACACTAAGAACCAGTCCTCATGACTTTTGGGGGTTTCTAAATGTCCTACAGACCTTCAGTCTTCAAGAGATTATTTTCTCCCTGATCTTGCCACACAGTAGTATAGCATCTCAGATAAGAGGGGTCTGATCAGATTCTTTGGGCCGATCATGGACCACAGCCTCCTGTTATAGCTCAGGTTATTCTCTCTTTAGTCAGGCTTTTTCCTTATAAGTAGGTTTTGGAGAACTGTGGTATAACTTGTCATCTATGTAGATCCTCTCCCAACCCTATTCCCGTTCTGTGTCCTTCAATAGAAATACTTCCCAGTTTTCCAAGCATGTTTTTTATTTAGAGTTGACTATAGAAGAGATGTTTGAATTTAGGAGTGTAGTTTTCTAGAGAAAAGATGTTTTAACTGGTACTTGAATGATGTCCTCATCCTGGTCTTGATGCCCATTTACTGCTAAAGGTCCCTGGGTGTGGGTGTGGCAATCCCAACCATAGCTACTGACCAGTTGTCCCATTCTTGTGATAGGAACCTAGGCTGAGTTCCCTGCTGGAATCCTCCCTAGAAGCCCATCTTTCTGACCTTACCTCAAAAAGGGAAGTGGCTTCTGGAGGATTCTAATGCTGGGTTGCTTACTTGTACCAGGGGTTCCAGGAACAGGTTAACTTAGTATTTAAAAAGAACTCTTCCTCTCTATTTGCATGAGAAAAGGGGACTCTGTACATTTGCATAGGAGAAAGTAACTGCTATCAGTCACTCCCTAGGCGACCCCTCTGGAGAACAAAGGGCAGCTGGTTTTTTAAGTCAAGGGTTTTTAAGTTAGGGGTTACCAGTAAATGTGGTCTCTCTTGGTAGGATGCTTTTCTTTTTCTTCCTGATGGACAAATTAGGCTGCATTTTTATTTCTTTCTTACTCCAAGGCATCTCTGTAGGTCTCTATTCTCTGGCATTCCCTACCCCCTGCCTTTTATTCTCACTTTTCCCAATTGGCCACCACTCCACTCTCCCCACCCTCTTTCCATCCTATCTCTTGGTGTGTAATTTGTTTGCGGTCAGGTTGTCTCTTTGATTTACTGGGCCTCTTCTCAGCAGAATTATAATAAATGGATTGCTTTGCAGAGCCCCAGCTAGTTCAACACCATTTGCTCAGCCTGGGTCAAGCCCCTTGCAAACCCAGAATGCATACAATCTGCACAGAGGCACATGCTCTCTCTCTCTCTCTCTCTCTCTCTCTCTCTCTCTCTCTCTCACACACACACACACACACACACACACACAATATCAGCTTTATCTTTTTCTAGCCAGATTTAATGAAAAATCTCAAGTCATCCATCTGAGAACCAATTAAGTTAGAAGAACTTAGCAAAATATGTCCCCAGGTTGGTCCACCTCCCCGTAGTGCAGTGCTGGGTGCTGGTGGTCTCAGGGGGCCTGGAGAGTATCCTGATTCCAGACTTAATTAGTTGTTTAATTAGCAAGTGTAGGCCTATAAAGTCTTTGTTGTTTGCATCCAGAATACACATGAAGAGTGTAAATCTCAACTGCATTAACTGAAATGAGGAATAATGAATCTGTTCATGGGCTGCTCTGCCTCAAACACTTCAGTGGTTTCCCTTTGCAGTGAGAATAAAGTAGAAAAACAAGCAAACAAACCGTAAATCCGAACAAAGAACATTTAATGTGGCCTACGAGTCCCGGACTGCTTGGTCTCCTCCCTCCCCCACTATCTCCAGTGCCAGAGCACAGTACCTCCCTACATACACCGCACCCCCCTGCCCCAGATACCCACAGGAGCCTTTCACTTGCTCAGAGTGCCCAGCGTTGGACCCACCCGTGCCTCTGCCTGATGCTTCCTACCCGGCCCCAGCCCTTCTCCTTCATCAGACACCTTCTGCTCATCCCTCTGGTCTCAGCCTCAAACCTACTTCTTCCAGGAAACATTCCATCCTCTACATCAAGCTAGGTCCTGTTATCGACTCCACCACCCACTGTCATCCTCCTGTGTCACTGTGTGCAGTGGTTATGACATGAGTATTTAGAGCACTCCTTGCAGGATGTCTGTCTGTCCCTTTAGACCATATGCTGCCTTGACGTTGGGCTCCTTCTGGTTATGGTCTGGGATTTCTCTGAAGAGCAGGTGCTCCCTAAGTACCTGTGAGCCGAACTGAGCGAAGGAAGGAATGCAGAAGAGCAGCAGGTCTTTCTCACTCAGTGTTGGGAGACATTTGCATTGATGTATGAAATTTTTCTTGTATTTACTTCCTCTGTTTTCACACTCATTCCACCTCCTTTATTCCTGTGCCCTGTGGCTGTTCTTTCTGAGTTGAGCCCTGGCTGGTTTCTCCTCACTAGAGTGAAGTCTTAGAGAATAAGGGCTAAGCTTCTTTTCCAGCTTGAGACTCCCACCGCCCATTGTACATGGGCTCACTTCATATTTGTTGAACTGAGTTGATGACTTCATCCCGAGGTGTTCCTGGGCTCCCCCTTGTCACCATGTCCAAATTCAGCATGGCGTGGCTTGCAGAAGGAGGAGCGGACTGGTGGCAAGGCCTCAGCTTCGGGTGGACCACCATTCCCGGTCTCACTTTTCCTCTCATGGGCCTCAGTTTTCTCATCAGAGGCCCTTTTTAATAATATCCAAACTTTCTAAGGCAGAAATACAAGGACTGAATCTTCCCCACCTAGAAGCCTTGTAAGAGGTCATCTAAGCCACCCCTAGGCTCCCGGCCTGGGAGCACCTGGTCTGTCCATTTCTTCTCTGAAAGTCTGTATTCTCTGTATTGGTATTCTCCTTGTCTAGCTATGTTTATGAAGCCCAGGATTGTTGCTTATTTTCTTTCCTTGAGGTTCTGGCAAATGAAACAAGGTTCTGGAATAATGATGGGAAGTTCTGTTTGGAGCAAGCGATCTGATGTGGCAGACAGACTAACCTCTGACCCTAAACTCTCTGTCGTGGGCTTTTTGAGATTTGCTCCTTAGTTCAGCGTTTCGTGAATACACCTGCTATGGAAGGTACATTTCCCCTGTCTCCTCCTTTCGCCACCTCTGATCCACAGAAGTATGTTTAAGAGCCAAGAGCTTTAGTTTCCAGAAAATGCACGCTTCTGATGATTTTATTTCCCTGACTAGTATTTTTCTCTCTAGTTTCTCATTTTCTCTGTCTCTGGGAACAAGGAACTGTGGCTGCTGTGCTAGGGCCTCTCCTTTTCTTGTGGGAGTTCAGTAAATCTCCTGCATCTGAAAGGAGCGATAGCCTCCAGCCTTGGGGTTCTGCATGGAAAGAGGCTTTTCACTCCTTAATGCATGGCCAAATCTTCTGCTTTAATAATCATTCCCCTCTCTTCCAGAGATTTACAGTTGAAGAAGTGTTATTTAAAAGAAATTAATGCAAAATAGGAGTCTGCCCTGGAAAAGCTGCCAGTGCCCTCTGCCTGCCTCTGCTCCTCCCCTGTGGCCCTGTGTATGGAAAAGGGCCGCCTTGCTTTATCTGGCCAAGCCTGGCCCCAGAAGTCAACACCCACAGAGGTAAAAATCCACCTCTATCTTGTCTTTTCACCCTGCATTTGCTGGCTTGCCGGATGCCTGGTGAATTAAACATTTTGCCCAGTGACAGAGAATCAGGAGGGTCCAAGACACAGGAGGGGTCTTGGTGTCCAGTGCAGAAGGGGGGTGTTGGAGAGTGAGTGCCTGTTCTTCTATCACCGTGCACAGGGAGAGGGTGAGCTTGGGGAGAATAATCTCTGTTACCAATGCATTTTTTCCACAAAGAAACTAAGAAAGCCACAGCTTTGAAGTGGAAATTGTCTAGGCTTGGGAGAAGCTGAAAAGTAAAATAAGGCGTGAGGACCTTTTGTGTGCAGACACAGAATCTGAAAACATGCACTTTTCCCATTAAACATGCTCAGATATCTTTCTAGTACTTGTGTAAGCAAAAGTGAATTCGTTCATAAGCCCTAAGAGGAAAAGCCAATGGAATGAATGTTAAGGAGGGCAGCTTCAGTGTCTATTCAAGTGCAGACTGCTAGAGAAGGTGGACCGACAATAGAAAATCATGTCAGGTTTACATTCTGCATTTTACACCAATGGGCAGGGGAGGGAAAGTGGGTATAATCAAGTCCAAAATGAAAGGCTCATGGGTCCCTCCCTAAGGCCGCCCTCTACCTTTCTTTTTTAGTCCCAATTTCTGCAGCCTTTGCCAAATGTCTTTGGAGCAGACAAATAAAGCTTGAGGATGAGGTAGGGGTCGGGGACTGACTTCTTTGGATTTCTCCATGTCCCCTGTAGCAGAAAGTTGTAGCCTTCCTGGGATCACCGAGGAGATATGGGGATAGAAGAATTTTAATGGCTTGCCAGGTCAAGTAGAAGGCCAATGCCAAGAAAAACAGCTCTGAGATGTCACCCAAACCGCCCAGACCTTTAGGCTGCTCACAGTCCCAAAAGGTCCCGAGTGCTGGGTCTGTGTTTGCTTTGCGCCTGCTGGAGGCTGAGCATGCCCAGCCGGTTTTCTTCAGCCTTGGTGCCTGCCCTCCTGCAACTGGTACTGTGAGTGTGAGTGATCTCATCAGTAAAGGGGGACAATCACAGAACCTGCCTCATAAGGTCACTGAGAACTCACAGACCGTGCCTGGCATGTCGTCAGCACCCGACGACAGTGGATGTGGTGGTGGTGGATATTACTATTGTTATTATGACAACCATTATTTGCACTGTGTCACTGCTCACCTGTGTTCTTGCTGACTGGCTTGATGGTTTCCTCCTTGCCTGCTCCTGTGCAGGCTGGTCCTGGGCAAATCTTCATGGAGTCGGTCTCCTCCAGCCCCGTCCTTCTCCCTGAAGTCTCCTGGGTGCTTTGCGCATCAGGAGTAGTTCCCTGGGGTCTCAGGCTCAGCGGGCAAAGCACCACGGGTTGGTTGATGACAGAGGTGGCGATCTGGAGGCAGAGCTGGCAGCAGCTGTCATCAGCACTCAGGTCCCACCAGAGCCCTCTGCTGCTTGAGATTCAAAGGGGTGGAGGTTGACGAAGGGTCAGCAGGTGTCTCAGCCTCATAACAGAGAGAAGAAACTCGATGGGAAGTTCCTTCCTGGGGAATGTCACTTTCCCCACGTGGTCTCTGTCTCGTCACCAGCAGAGTTGCCTGAGAGTGGGGCCACCAGGACACACAGGGTGGTAGGAGGGGGACTCTGGCCCTTCCTGAAAAGGTGAGGGCAGAGGTACTCTCTGACTCTCACAACCAGATTTATGTTGAGAGACCCAGGGCACACCCCAGCCCCCTCACCATATTTATTCCTAAAGGGCAATTTTCTTCTTGGTCAGCTCATCATCCTTAGGAGTTTGGAAGATTCCAACCTCTCTTTGGCCTAGAGAGCCACAAGAAGCCACAGCATCATTCAGGGAGGGACACCCCAATCCCAACTACTGCCTAACCCCCCAGGTCTCAGACAGGGGGCAAAGAGGGAGGGCCAGAGCAGCAGCAGCCCAGTAAGAGAGAGGGGCCCCAGCTGTTGTGCAGAGCAGCAGAGGAAGGCAGTGGAGTCACACAGGTCCCCTAAGGTGGTCCTCAACCACAGGTGTGTCCCATCTTCAGCACCATTGGCTTCCTCTCCCTAGAGTGTCTTTCTGGCTGGTCCCTTTGGGGACACAACTCATCCAGAACTCAGAGGGGCATTTCCTCTGGGCGGCCTCCCCTGACCACTGGTGTGGAAGGAGCCAGCTCCCACGCTTCCTTTGCACTGTTGGCTGACATGCAGAAGTGATGATGGATGAAGGATCACTTCTCACTTTATTACTCACCACAGACCGTTTTCCATCTGGGCTTAGAAACCTTGGCATTGGCTGTGAAAGACGGGAGAGGGTTTGGGGCACCATCCAGAATGGGCTTGTGTCTACTCTTCCTCTATGGGGGACCTTCTTTCTGCTTGGCAGCTGGGTCTCAGTGTCCCAATGAAGGGAGGGGATTTAGTGCCCCTTCCACAGGCAGCATCTCTTCCCTAGAGCCCAAATTGCATGTGGACCATCGTCCAAGGCCGTGGCACTCCCTGCGCCATTAAACATTCCTCAAAGATTCAGGCCCTTGCTAATCAATCCGGAGAAGGCAAATCGATGTTCTCTCCTGCGCCAGCTGGCATTGATTGGAGTGTCCTTGGGGTGGGCTGCGGTAAGGATGGTGACTCGGTGGATGAATGCGCCTGGGTCTACTGCCAATGTCTGCATTAGAGGAGCAGAGGTGTGGCTGTGCACGGGCCAGGCATTTTGTCATACCAGCTGAGCAGCTTCATGCCCAACCTCCTGTAAGTTACACTTCGCCATCATCTTCTCATGACTCCAACAGGGAGAGGCTTAACGGGGATGAAGCATCCCTGTTAAGGGGCTTCCTTCACAGCCCCGTTTCCATGGGGGAATGTGAGTAGATCATGGTGGCATGAGGGCTGATGGCAGGACTCGGGGGAGAAGTCAGCTCTGGAGGATTTCCAGCCCCGTCTCTGCTGGCTCCTCCTTCCTGCTGACCCCATCATCTTAGAACTGCCCCCCACCCCCCACCCCCCCACTTAATGGCACTGATTTGGCTTCTCTCCATAGTTGGTGGCAGGTCAGCCCTGGGTCCCAGGAGACTCCGGGCAAGTGACGGCAGAGTCTGCCTGCTAGCAGGTGATACGGGGCTTTAGCACAGTCTGTAGTTTGGAAGCGATTTTGTGTTTTCCAGGCACCATCTGTGGAGCAGAGCAGTGTCTGTGTGGGCTCTGTTTGCTTATTGAGGAAACAACTACCGCTCAGGAGTGGAAATGTCTGCCCTCTTGCATGTGTCATTTCGTTTCCAAGCTGAGAAGTTCCAGGGCTCCTCAGGGGGTGGCTCCCGCTCTGCCTCCAGGCCCTGGAAGCATTGTGCGGCCTCCCGTCATTGTTGGAAGGCAGTGTGTGCAGTGCTGGGGCTCAGCCCAGCAGCACGCAGAATTCTGATCCTGGCCAGTCCCCTGAGGGAGTTGGGGGGTGGAGGGCACTGTGGAGGGCATCATGGACTGGAGGATATCAGGTGCTTGTTCTTGATTTTCTCCCAATGGAGATATATTTAGCAGTTCCAGTTTTCTTAATTTCCCAGTGTGCCGGTCAGTGCGGTGAGGACAAGAGGAGGGCCATGGGCTCTTCAGACTATCTGAGGTGCATGGACCCCGATACATGAAGTTCATTTCCTCCTTCTCCTCCTCCATCACCCCTTCTCCTTTTTCTTCTTTCTCTTTCTCTTTCTCCTTCTTCTCCTCCTCCTTCTCCCCCTTCTCCTCCCCCCCCCCTTTCTCCTTCTTCTCCTCCTCCTGCATCTCCTTCTTTCTCAGCCATGGGGACCCAGGGATTATGGAACATTTTTGCTGGGTGTTCTAGGCAGAGAGTGAGACTGCTCCTGAGGCTTGCCTGAGATACTTATTTGCTCTTGTCAGTGCCTCTTAGATCCTACAGCAGGCAGCGGTCCACTCTCGCATGCTTCAGTGCCTTTGTCCTCGCTGTTCCCTCTGCCTAGAATGCTGTTCCATGCTTCTTTGACTAGCATACTCCTACTCATGTGCTAAGCTTCAGCTTAAGCACCCCTTCCATCAGACAGAATGAATATCTTTCCAAGAGTAGTGCATATCACATCTTAAAGGTGATCTCTTTTTTTTTGCTTTCAATCACCCAAACACACACTGAGGTGCTAGACTTTAAGCTTATTGAGGAGAGGTATTTTCTAAGTAGAGGCACAGCAGAGGAAATGGCAAGGGGTCATGACTACTCCTGCTGAGTTTGCAAGGTGATGGGGAGACTAATGGACCCAGAGCTTTGTTTGAGACCGGGAGTGCAGGACATAGTCTGGGCAGGTCATGGTGGTTGCTGGTGTCTGCGCTGATAAAGCCATCCTAGGAGAATGGACTTGGGGCTACAGGAGGGAGACCTTGGTTGGGCTTAGGGTGCAGCGTGTTCTGAGGCTTCATCTTCTTTGAGCCTTATTTCTCTTTCTCTGGAAATGTGATAATAGAGCCTATCCCCATGGGCTGCTGTGGGAATCAAGAGAGGTAACGCAGGTAAAGCACATAGTAGGTGCTCAGATATGGTGGCTGTAACTGAAACCATTCTGGCTGAGAAGCCAAGGCCTTTGGGAGTGGGGATCTTGCCACTGACATCGTTAGATCTGCCAGTGGGCCCAGCACAGCGCATGTGCTTGCTGGCTCATTTATTTATAAATAGTTGAGTAGAGATGATAGTCTAAGAAGAATTTTGAGCCAGGAAGAGCGTGAAAGTGGTAGTTAAGAAAGAAGAGTCTGACAGTGGCATGCGAATACGGTGGGTTTTAGACGGTAGAGTGTGTGGGGGGAAGAAGAACAACCTTGAACCTGAGAACCAGGACATTTCAAGCACCCTCTGAAGTGACTTGCACTGAGGGGCTTCTGGGATGGCTCGGAGCTTCCTCCTGCTGCTTAGGCTCATAGGACCCAGTGGGAGGCAGACCTGGGCAGAGAGGTGGGGAGAACATGTGGGAACAGGAAGGCAGGTGTGTATGTGGACTGTATTCGGGTGGGGCTATAGGTACCTCCAGGTGTGCGGAGGTGTTGGTGGGATGGGGTGTGTGTGTGTGTGCGGGTGTGCATGTGTATCTGAAAGACCCAACACTGAGCAAGAGACACATTCCTGGCCTCCCACGGCTTACAGTTTTATAGTTGCATGGGGAAGAATGGCATTAATAAAATTGTTACTTTGGGAGTATGGTGACTGGTCTGATGGGAAATTTTGGGGATTCTCTGAGAGTTCATACAAGTACCTTCTTCGTACTTGGGGTCTTGGGGAAGGCAACTTGTTTATAAAAGTGCTTTTGTCTTTTATTTTTATTTATCGTAATTTTGATAAACAATTAAATTTGTTACATAGGTTAATATATCCATATTTTCAATTTTTAACATAACCACAATACCATTATCACATCTAAAAAGTCAACATGCATTCTTGAGTATTATCAAATATCTGGTCGGTGTTCAAATTTCCCGTGTGTCACAAGATCCGCACATCACACTTGGCTGGCGTGTCTCTCCGGTCTCGTCTAATCCATGGGTTCCTCTGCTCCTGTTACTTTTTCGTGTAATTTATTTGTTGAATAAACCGGGTTACATGTCTGTGCAGTTTCACAGTCTGGATTTTGCTGATCACGACCCCATGGTGTCAGTGTGTTTCTCAGTCCCCTGGATGTCCTGTAAACTGAGGGGGAGAACAAGAGGCCCGAATGGATTTGGTTTGGTCTGGTTTCTCCGTAGGCTTTGGCCCACTGGTTTGGCAGTCATCAGGGCTGTGGCCTGGACATCTCGTTCCTGCAGCTTCTGAGCTAACGCCAGCTGGGTGAGAAGAGTCATTGAGAAGAAGGGAACGGAGGGGAGGAGAGGAAAAGAGACCATGAATTAAGCTGGGGAGTAAGCTTTAGCTGGGTTGCTTAGTTGGCGGGAGCGTCATCCCATGCACCAAAAGGTTGTGGGCTCAATTACAGGTCAGGCAGCGTACATACCTAGGTTGCGGGTTCGATCCCCATTCGGGGTGCATATGGGAAGCAACTGATTGATGTTTCTCTCTCTCTAAAAATTGATAAACATATCCTTGGGTGGCGATTAATTTTTAAAAAAGTTTAAAAAAAAGCTTGGGAGTAAGAGAGGACCTGTCAGCACTGAGAACATTCTATTGAGCTGGAAGGTCAGCGGCAAGGTTGGCACCACGAGAAAGAGGGCTGGGGTAGGAAGCAGAGGCAGGACAGAGCTGCAGGACTTGGACGGTTTCTTTCGTAACCTCTTTCATCCTCATCTGTAGAGTGGACAATGCCTGTGATTACCTCTCCGAGGGACTGTGGATATCAAAAGAAACAGTGGATGTGAACTTTTAGGACCAGCCCCTGGCATAGAAAGGGTTCAATAGATGTTATTGGTGATGACATCAATGATGATGATGATGATGATGATGACGACGACGACCATGACAATAGGGAAGAAGAGGGGAAGGGAGCTTGGACTTTTCCTGAGATCTATTGGAAGCTATTGAAACTTTTGGGTCAGAGAGAGATATGATCAGATTTGTACTTTTTAGTAAGCCTGACCTGTCTGCAAGTTGGAGAAGGGATTGGAGAGGCATAAGAAAGGGTGTGAGACAGAAGTGAGGGGCTGTGCTGGGTGTGGCAGTGGGGAAGCTCTTACTGGGAGGTCTTGAGAGAGTAGACACAAAGAAGAGACTATAGACAAAGTGGGTGAGAGAGGGGAGCCGGGAGCCCAGAGGTTTGACTTGACTCTCTGGCACAAGTTTGGTGCCACCCATTGAGATTGGGTGAGGGTAGGGACCTCAAGCCAAGCACACACCCCAGTACTTATGTATGTATGTACTTAGTGAATGAGTATGTGTGTGGTACTGTACTAATATAATCTGTGCATTTTAATATATGGCATAAAATATAATTATTAAAAATCAGATAAAGATGAAGTAAACAGTATTTTAAAATATCTTGCTGTGATTAAAGTGGCTTTTTAGGCTGATATAGCAAGACAAAATATACACCGTGAGAGAAGTTCGTCATTAAGGATAGTGGATGTATATTCATATTTCAAATAGTCTTCTTGATTATTTGATGTTTTTGGACAATTTCTTGTCACATCTGATTAGACGTTCGTGGCTCTTCGCTCTTTGTGTGGCTGATGAAGAGCTGTCGGCACGGGCAGGGCAGGTGCCAGCACCTCGGCCCGTGGGCTTTGTCTACGTGTGTGCAGTGCTGGTTTGGCTCACCTTGTGCGCTCTTCTCAGGGGTCTGTTAAAGCTGCTTGTTCCATTTTTGTAACGGTTAGCTCGGCCTGAACCAGGTAATACAACCTGTGACTGATACTCACTGCAGTATGCCATGCTGCAAATGAGCAGAACGAGGGCACCCTGGCTCCTCGTCCGCGTGCTGGCCTCCCTTGCGTCTCTCAGGACGACACCTTGGAAGCTGTACCTGACAGCGTGACCTCCAACCATAGCCCGAGTGATGGCACCGGGAGTACCTGTGTATTTGGTGTGATTAAAGCTCAGTTTTTTTCTTTTTTTTTTATATTTTATTTTCTTTATTGAGGTGTAATTGACATATAACATTATATTATTTTCAGGTATACAACATAGTGATGGCAGTATTTGTATATATTACGGAATGATCACCTATGGAATAAATCTAGTTAACATCTGTCACCATACATACTTTAAAAAAAACATCTTTTTCTTATGATGAGAACTTCTTTTTTTTTTTACTTTAAATAATTTTTTATGTTTCAGTTGACTTACAATATTATGTTAGTTTCAGGTGTACAACCCAGTGATTAGACATTGTAGAACTTATAAGCAATCACCTTGATAAATCTAGTGCCCGTCTGACACCACACACAGTTATTAAATATTATTGACTGTATTCCCTATGCTGTACTTTACATCTTTAAGATAGGAGGGGGGTTATAAATATGGGTGGAAAAGGTGAAGGGATTAGAAATACAGTTTTTTTCTTTTGTCTTTTCATGTATTAAATAGAAGTAAGAAGTGCAGGCACTCCACTGGGAGCTCTGGGCTGCTCTGTGCCACGCTGGGGTGGCCGTGTGCCTTGTGGGAGGTGCTGAAGGCAGGCAAGGCTCTGAGCAGCCTGCCTGGGGCTTCACTCTGGGCGTCTGTGTTCCAGGTGCCCCTGCAGCTCGTGAGTCTGGCTGTTGAGGTGGGTCCTGTTGGTGAGCGTATGGAGGAGGAAAGGGGCAGGGAAGAGCCACCCACCCATCCTATGGACCTCATTCCATCCTCTCTGGCCTCTTTGGCAGTCTGACCAGGAGAGAAGTCCCAGCTTTCCCTAGGTATTTGGGTGTGAGCTTGCATAGTGAACATTGGCACATTTAGTAATGTCGCTTGCATTAAACGTGAATTTGTGTAGGATCGTTGTTTCCCTTTCTGAGAATCACCTCGCAGGAGGTCCTGGGGTGGAAATCCGGGGTCCTCTCACTGCCTGCTCACGGACCCTCCCCTCGGCCCCCAGCACAGCCTGGGCTGTGGGCACCTGTACCAGGTTTATTTCTGGGGAGGAAGGAGGTGAGGCCCCTGCAAAGGGAGGGGCCTGGGCACCCACCAGAGGTGGGAATCAGATAATCGATTAACCAGGAAGAGCTGGCAGAAAAGAGATTGGTGGGGTTGTTTAAAATCTTTTGGTGTCCTCAAGCTGGTTATTATTTTGCTGCTGCTATTCCTGAGTCCTGATGAACCCACAGGAGGCCGACGGGCTCCTGCGTTACTCCTGTGCCAAGCAGCTCCACTGCAACCCCACTGGAGACAACCCCATGAAGGAAGAAGACTGGGTGGTCAGGGGTCCTAATTGGTTGTTGCTGTAACGTTTCTGCCGAAGTGTGCATGCAGAGGCAGACAAACAGCTGCTCCTGCTCCGGGGGCCAGCGCAGTCCTCAAGAGAGGAGGGGCAGTCCCCGGGACATTTTTAGGAGGGTGTGTCCTCCTCTAATGGGCCTGGATGCAGCTGAAAGGAGCTGGAGAGGCCTCACAGCCTCTTGGGGGGCTCCCAGCCTGGGTGTGATAAGAGCAGGAGTGAGTGTTTCTGACCAATTAGGAGCCCATGCTGCGTGGCGCCTTCCTCCCCCGAGTGATCGTTTTCTCCTGCGGCTGGATTCTGCCCTCTGATTATCGCGAAGCATCGCCTGTTTGGTTTTTTTCTCCACTTAACTCCCACACTCATTTTGTGCATGAATGAGTACAACGAAGCCAGTTTAATTTTCTGTTAATTCTTCGTTCAAAATATTCTCTTCTATTTAAGGGACACAGTCCCTTTTGCCTTTCTGATGAGGCCGTTGGTGAAAGCAGCCAGCAGCCAGGGTGGGGAAGGGATAGTGAGGGCGGAGGTCCAGGGGCTACGAACACAGCTCTTCAGGGCACAGGTGACACCACAGGGAGGGGCGAGGCATCCCCCAGAGTCTGCTGGGAGGAGGGTCCACGGTGTTGGGCCTTTACAGTTGTGGAGTTAGGGATTGGTTTGGGCTCTCTTCAGGGGAAAAATTCGTGATTGGAGAAACACCTCCTGACCAAGGGGCCATGGCAGAGAGGTCAGAGGCGCACACTGAAGGTGGCCTCTGCGGCCCCCCTGTGTGGGAGTGAGGGAGTGGCTTCTATGCCTGGTCTCAGTTGGGAGGTAGTCAGGGAAGACATCTCATGGAATTTAGAGAACACACACTTCAAAAATTGCTTTAAAGCATCTAAATATAGTGTTTATACAGTTTGCTCAAGCTTAGCTGGTCTGAAAGCAATTTATTTTTGACAAAAACTTGCTTGTTTTGGTCGACCATGCCTAGCTTGTCCTCCTCTCTGCTTTATCCTGGGTCTTTGGGGATCAGGGCTTTGCACCTGGGGCAGGGCTGCATTTTGAGGGAAAACAATCTCCACCAGAGCCAAATCTGCCCAACGAAAGTAGTGATGCCAAGTACTGGTCACCAGGGGCAGTCCCTCGGCCACGTGGTGGTAGAAGCTGCTGGGTGGTGGGTGGGTGAGGCCCAGTGTGTGCTGTATCCTTCAAGAACTGCAGAAAGTCCCCATCCCTCAGGGAGGGTCCTGTTTCTAATGCTCCTGTAGGTTGTAGAGGGAGGAGGCTGAGAAGCCAGAGGGGATGAGCATCCCTCCATTTTCCTCTTTGGAGCTATCAAAAGCACAGGCTGAGGGAGCCTGGCTGGGAAGCCAACACTTTTTATTTCTGTGAGTTTGCTGGATTCTGTTGTCACATTCTTTGTTACTTCCCTTGTCACTCTAGGCATTCTTGATTGCCCAGCCAATGACAACCTAGTTGGAGGGCAGAGTTCTGCTTTGTTTGGAAACACGCATGTTTTATCCATCGGTTCAGCACATCTGTAGAGAATACCTGCTGGGTAAAGATACTTAGGTGGGTGCAGAGGGCAGAGAGAAGAGCAGAGGCAGCCTGTGGTGGGTAGTTTATAGAGCCAGTCACATAGCAAGCACACTGTGTACCGCCTGGGAGACTGCCCTGGCCAGGGGTGGGGAGAGAATTCCAGAGACCCAGGATGCTGGGAATCGGGAATCTTTGGAGTAGATGCTGCTCTGAGGGTGGGGGCAAGCTGGGCTGGGCTGGGCTGGGCAGGGCTTTGGGACTTGTGAAGAGGCTACCCCAGGCATGGAGTTGCTTCCCACCTGTTCTACTTCCTGCTGTCCCCTCTTGAAATGGGCACAGTTTGGGGAGCTGGGCAGGGATTTCCACCAAGGAGCGAGCTGAGAGTGAAACAAATTGGGATCGATAGGCTGTTTAGGGCGCTATAGTTGTACCAAAGTGGAACATTGTCATTAAGTTCACCTTAAAGGATATAAAATGAAGGTAAACACAGCCTGTACCCTGTCATCTTGCCTTCTTTTCTCATTAGGAAACTTTCCACCTCACCAGAGCAGACAGGGCGGTCCTTGTGTCCATGTGGGAGGGTCCTTTGCCCCCTGGCGCTTAACCAGATATGACTCCACCGCAGACTGAGGCGCCCTGACGTCTCACGTGCAGCTCCTGAGCCATGCGGTGGAAGGCTGAGGAATGGTGAGGGCTGGCCCTGTGTTCTGCCAGCCAACACCAGCCTGGCCCTGCCCTGGCCACACTTTTCATTGTCCTTTTTCTGTCCCTCACCTTGGCAGCCAGAGTACTTGTCCAGTGTCAGCTACTAAGGGTTACATTTGTTCCTGGAGCCCCACTTCTCAGTTCACTCCCACTCAGAAGAATTTTGTAGAAAGGACACTGCTTTAACTAAATTTCCTAACTAATTTGAGTACACAACTTCTTTTTCCCTTGAAACATCTGCTCTCTTTCGTCAGTTCCACAGGTTACCCTTTGGGAAACATTGCTCCCAACCTTCCATCCTTTCCTTTCTCCTCCCACCCAAATTCTTTGCATAATCCAAGCTGTGCCTATAGTCTGCCTCCTGTAGGACGTCTTCCCTGGCCACTCCAGGGCACCTGCTCCTCTCTCCTCCCCAGGGCCCTGGTGGTCTGTATCAGATAGTTCCAAGGATTTGTTTGGAGACTGAGTGATGAAGGGCATTTTGCAGAGTAGCCACAAGCCCCAGGGTCATGGCTTTGCAAGAACCCGTCCACTACTCCCAGTTGTCCTTCCAAGCTCTGCTGTCATTTTCCATATTGCCTCACTCCACTGCCCTGGTGTACCTGAACTCAGGACCTCCCAAGCCAAGCTTGAGAACTCTGTAACCTTTAGGCCAGAGTCTTAGCCAGCTGACCACCCACCTCTTATCCCACCCACCCTCAGGCCCAAGGATCACTCATCACCAGCTCAGGGCCTCAGGCAGCCCTGGCCATCCACGCAACAAGTAGGTGAGTTTTTATGGTGTGCCTGGGGCTGAGGACACTGGACAGTCAGACCATGCTCTTGCGGTCAGGGAGGGGCTACACTATTCTCTGCTGGAATAGCTTTCTATGACTGCAGTAAATAATCACCACAACCTGGGGGCTTAAAACAGAGAAATTTATTCCCTCATCATTCTAGAGGCTGGATATCTGAAATCAGCCTGTTGGCAGAATTGCTTCCTTCTGGAAGCTCTGAAGGAGAATCTGTTCAATGACTGTTTCCTAACTTTTGGTATTTGAGACAATCCTTGGTGTTCTTCGGTGGTAGCTGCATAAATTCAGTCTCTGCCTCTGTCTTCACAGGGCCCTCCCTCTGTGTATCTCTGTGAGTCAGATCCTTCTTTTACAAGAACACCAGTTATTGGATTTAGGACCCGCCCTAGATCCAGGATGATCTCATCCTGAGAAACCTAACCTAATTACATTGACAAAGACCCTATTTCCAAATAAGGTCACATTCACAGGTCCCAGAGACCAATACTTGGACATATCTTTTGGAGGACAGAGTTCAACCCACTACACTGGCCCTTCCTTCTCTCACTGGAGGTATAATGAGGGTCCCTGCTTCCTCACCCAGGAATCCCAGCTGTTACCCCATTATGGCCTATATTCTCAGCCATTCATGCTAATACAATCCAGGCATGGACAGGACTCAGCCTTGCATCCTACCTTCTCTCTGGCTGCTGTCTGACCTTGGTGGACCTGCGAGTTTCCCCTGCACTGAAGGAGGGGTTTGGAGATGGCCCTGGGACGCTGGTCACCATGCTTGTTAGAGTTGCACCTTATGCTGGTGACCATGTTGATCCCAGCTCCCTTCTGAGGTCTGGACCAGCCTGGATGGACCTTCTGCTTATTGGTTGTTAAATTTTTTTTTCGTTGGTGAGAGTGGCCTTGCTGTGTCCATTTCCCCACAACTGCCCGCCACACTGTGGAAGACAGGCAGAGTCGTCCATTTCCCCAGGATTCCTGGACATGCTTTGGCCTGTAGTGATTGAGCAACTTGCTGTCAGCTTCCTTTTGGAAGCTCCCTTTGCCCATCTGCTAGCTTCTCTCCTCTGCCACCTGGTTTTGTTGTGCTATATTTTCTCTCAGCTGATCTCCTTCATGCCTCTAATTGTGATCCCATCAGATTAGAGGGGACTATTTCTTGAGCCCAAGGCCTGTGGCCTTCTGAATGCTCCCACGACAACACATGCCCATTGATGTGCCAAGTCTACAAACACCAGCTGACAAACACTATCCATGCTGCCCTGCAAGTTCATTAGCAGTGAATGAAACTTGTGCTCCCCATGCATGTCTGTTTCTCCTGTTTCCCTTCAGATCTCTAGGAAGGACTCAAATTCCCTCACAAATCTGGTAGAAACCAGCCAGCCCAAGAGGACGGAGTCATAGGCCAGAATCTAGCCAGTCATTTTCCATAGGTACACTTTGCCTAGACTGCCTGTGAATAGAAACCTCACTTAATTTTGTTCTCGTTCACTCATTATCCCCAGGGTCCCAG
>PVJI01010595.1:0-59605 GCA_004026765.1 Micronycteris hirsuta
GCATCTCTGCATCTTCAACCTCTCTACCTTTAGCACCCCTCCTTGTGTCTCCATCTCTGCCCTTTCTACCTGTCTGGATGAATGTGGCTTTAATTCCTTGGTTGTTGGACTTCTATACAGCTCAATTTTCTGATGATTCTGGGTGATACTTGTTTTGTAGTCTAGTTGTAATTTTTGCAGTAGTTGTGTGAGAAGCTGAGGCATGTTTACCCATACCTCTATCTTGACTAGAAGCCCCCTACTTCTACATCAGACGCTTTTTGTGTACAGAAGTATATGGAGAACATAGTTCAGGTAGAGAGTTACTCATGTACAATTTACCTTAATATGAGGGTTCATTAGGAATGCAATATAAAAGTTAAGGCTTTTATTTATTTTTAAAGATTTTATTTATTTATTTTTAGACAGAAGGGAAGAGAGGGAGAAAAAGAGGGACAGAAACATCAATGTGTGGTTGCCTCCCACTCATCCCCCACTGGGGACCTGGCCTGCGACGCAGGCATGTGCCCTAACTGGGAATCAAACCAGTGACCTTTTGGTTCACAGGCTGGTGCTCGATCCACTGAGCTACACCAGCCAGGGCAAAGTTAAGGGTTTTAAATGGTTTAAAAATATCTTTCACTTGTATAACATGTTACACTTAGATAGTCACAAAATGTTGGTGCCTGAAGGGGCTCCAGACATAGCCTAGTTCCGCCTAACTAAGCGATATAACACACGTCACCCAAACTAGTGTTCAGTGGGGGTTCAAAGTGGGCAAGGTGGGATCATGTGTAAGTAAATGAGTAAGCCCCCCAGTTTGTGGACAAAAATGTGACTACACCTTTTGTCTGCTTTCAAGTATTGCTCATTCTGTGATTTTCCCTGACCCACAGAGCAACTGTTAGACTTGGAGTGCAAGGAAAATTCAGCAAATGGGGAAGCCGAGGCCCAGAGAGTCAGAGTGATTTCTTATGGTTTCTTCTCCATTTTCATCATTCTCAGAAACATTTTACTAAAGGATGTGATATTATTTAAAAGTTTTTTTGTGATGCAGTGTCATATTGGGGTGGTGCTGGAAGAGAGTGTGAAATAGCCTAAGTACTTGATAGTTAGGCTATTAATTTATCAGTTTCTTTTCATTGTTTCAGCAGAGTTCAGCAAGTTGAGTATGGTGAGTTATATTCTAGGTTGTTTTTGTTAGGAATATTAATTCAGTTACAAATAGCAGTTCTAGTGTGTTGATGAATTATATGATTATTGGTGAAATATCTGGGAGAGGGAAGAATTTCAGATTCATAGATTTTAGTGGAAGTTATTGGTACTGTTTAATTATTCATGCATTCTAATATTAGTTTTGCACTGAAAAGAAATGTCCTACAACCTTTTTTCATCAGGAGTTTTCTTGCTGTGGATATATCGAGTATGCCTACTTGTAACTTTTCATATGATTATTTAATGATCCAGTTAGTGGGTTTTTTTATTATTTTATTTTTGATTTTAGGGAGATTTGATTTTTGATGGGAAGAGAGGGAGAAAGAGAGGATAAGAAACTTCGATGTGAGAGGAAAACATCAATTGGTTGCCTTCCTCACATGCCCCAGGGGATGGTACCTGCAATCCAGGCATGTGCCCGACTGGGAATCCAACCAGTCAGTGACCTTTTGGTTCACTGGGCAGTGCCTAATCAACTGAGCTACACCAGCTGGGACCCAGTTAGAGTTCCTATGAAATGACTTGAATATATAGATTATTAGAAATAAGATATAGAAAATCTGCTTTACCATGATAAATATAAATAGTTCAAAAGATATTTCCTTGTGAATTATTTTATCTCATGCCATGTTTAAATTGGTTCTTTAGAACCTGAAAAGCAATTTCTGAAAAAATATATTAGAAATAAGATTCAAAACTTAGTTTACTTTGTTCTTATATTATCTTGAGAAACCTGTATTTTCTAACAGGAAATTTATTGAGACATCTGTGAGAATATCCTTCATGATACTTTGTTTCTTTTGTGTTAACTCTTAACCAAGGGAAAATCAGTTTTTTTGAATGTGAGAGCAGTGAAGCCTCTCTTGCAGAGTTTGGTGATTAGATATGAAGTGTGTAAAGTACCATCAGTATATCTGACACTAGGTGCTTAATAAATTACTGCTTTTATTGATTTACCTAATCTGTTTTATCTACTACAATAATCAGAGTAACTTTAATTATGCTTCACTGTTGAATTTTCTTTTCCCTGACTCTTCTACAGGTGTATCTACATCAGCAATCAAAATGGCATCAACCAGACTTCCTTCCCCCAAAAGCTTAGTGGGTGCCCCAACTCAGATTCTTGCACAGTTTCCTAAACAGCAACAACAGTCTCCTAAGCAGCAGTTACATCAAGTGCAGCAACAGACACAGCCACAGGTGGCCCAGTCTTCTTCAGTATCTCATCAGCAACAGCCTCAGCAGTCTCCTTTGCCCCCTGGTATCAAGCCTACCATTCAAATCAAACAGGAGTCAGGTAACTGGGAAATGCTTACACAGTATGGTATCCTCCTGTCACCAGGTCTCTGCAAAAATGTGTGGATTTACTTTCATATACATTTTCCTTGAGCACCAGATTTTTAAGTTCCAAAATGTATTTTCAGACCCTCCTTTTGGAAATACCAGTATATAAAAAATTGGAGCTTGGGAATAGGTAAGGAATAAAAAGGAATAAAAAGTAGGTTGCACTGCAGGAAGAGTCTTTTGTTTGTTTGCTTGCTTGCTTGTTTATTTTTTCTCTCAATGAACTTGCAGGAGAGATAAAAGAAAGCTGAGGAAATAAACCCGGAATTATACTCTGGGGCCCATTGGGGTTGTGGGAAGTGGGCAATGGAAAAATTAGTCTGGGGAGCCTTGTGTTAGAGGGCAGTTCAGATCTATGAATGTGATGTAGACTTGTCATGAGGAGACGAGGTGCTGAGGTTATCGGACGTTGTGTACAATGTGGAAGTTTGTGGTTTGTGTAATGGCAATTTAGCAGTTCATTGAAAGCATCTCCAGCACAATGGGAACTCAGATGTAGGAGTCGGTTACTGTAAGTTATCAAATCATAAAAGTATTGAATAGAAAGGTAGACAGGATGGAGGCTGAGTCAAAGGGAAACCTCTTAACATACTTATGTCTCTTAACATACTTAATATCTTTAAGAAAATGGATGTTTTTCTCTAATGAATCTGTGCTTTATTTGGTGGTAGAACAGGAATTTGGAGGATGCTGACATTTTCTGTTTGTTTTGGTTTTTTAATAGGAACATGTTAATTTTTTTGAGATGTAATTGTCATGTAACATTGTATTAGTTTTAGGTGTATAACAGAATGACTTGATGTATGTATACAGGGTAGGCAAAAGTAGGCTTACAGTTGTGAGTATGTGAAACACAGAATTATTTATTGCACTATTTTCCATACGAACAATTGTAAACCTATTTGCCCACCTCTGTATATTGCAGTGATGACCCTAATAAATTTAGCTAACATCCATCATCATACATAGTTACAAACTCCTTTCCTTGTGATGAGAACTTTGAAGATCTGCTCTCTTAGCAACTTTCAAATATGCAGTACGGTATTATTAGCTATAGTCACCATGCTGTACATTATATCCCAGGACTTATTTATCTTATATCTGGAAGTTTGTACCTTTCGATCACCTTCCCATTTCAGCCAACCTCTTACCTCTTGTTCGTTCTCTTGTATCTGAGCTCTGTTTTTTTGTGGGCTTTTTGTTTGATTTTTAGTTTCTGCATAAAAGTGAGATCATATAGTATTTATGTTTCTCTGACTTATGTCACATAGCATAATGCCATCCATGTTGTATCTGTATACCACATTTTCTTGTTTTTTATTATTCAAATTTAATGTTTTTTTTAAGTATTTTCAAAAATTATCCACATGATTTTTCACTCACATATAAGCAAACCTTAAAGTAATGTGTGATAAAATCAGTGATGAAAGAACCAAAGGCTTGTATGCGTGAGGATTATTCCCAGTTCATTGCAGGCCTCAATTACAACTTTGTCAGCAACAGAACTGGATCGAGCAGTAATATGTGCCATGCCGTTCCTTTTAACTTTGTCTCCATTATCTGTGAAAGGAAAGGAGGCATCAGAGCTGATAGAAACTTCACTAAGTTTGTCAGACCATTCCTTCTTCTCAACCTTGGTTAATAATTCAGGGACTTCCTGAAACAGTGTGTTCCACTTTACTAAATCTTCATCCTCACTGATGATTCCAATAACATATTGACTGATGGCATTGGAGATTTCTGCTCTGTTCACTACAGTTTTAAACTTCATTAAGAGCACTCATGGATGATGTCTAAGCCACCAAAAGTTTGCCTTATCTTCTGCAAGGCATGTGCAGTGTACTCGAGACGACTGTCCTGCTCCAATGCCAATAACCTGACCGTTCTTGGCATAGCACACGGAGTTAAACTGAGTGTAAGTTTAACAGCAGTGGTGGCCGCGGTGAGGTCTCTGGGTGCAGATTCCCACAGATCTTTACTCATGGTAACAACATTGCTAAATAATGACCTGTCGATGGCAGCATTATTTCTCTTCTGGCTTAAATGAAGACTAAAGAGAGTCGAACTTTATTTTCATTTGGACTATAAAACTGATCCATTCGAAGAACACAGTAGTTCCCGTTTTTTTTCTCTTCAACTTGCATAATCTGCTGATCTATTTTCAATTTTGCTAATTATTTTTCTGCCAGTTCAAATCTATTGTGAGCCTCTCTAATGAATTTTTTACTTCAGTTATTGTACTCTTCAGATTTTTCATTTGTTTTTATAATTTCTATCACTTTACTAACATTCTCTATGATGCCACTTTGTCAGTACTGAAATCATGCTTTTCTTAATTTTGTGAACATATTTATAATGACTGCTTTGATTCCTTTTTTTGTTGTTGGATCTGACATCTGGTCATTCTCAGGCAGTTTATGTTGCTTGCTTTTTTTTTTTTTAATAGTGTATGGGTTATATTCTTCTGTTACTTTGCATGCCTCCTGATGATTTTTGTTGGAAACTAGATGATTTAGATGTTTATATTGATATTTTAGATAATAGATATAGCTGGGTACTGGTCTTCTCCTATCCCTCCGCCCCTGATGTATTATTTTTATCTCCTTGGTTGTTCATTGTTTGGAAACTAGATCAATTATTTTTGTGAGGTTAAACTTCTGATATTGTTCCTCAGGGAGGTACAGCTTTGTGTATGCCCAGTCATTCTGAGATGACACTAGTGTTCTGTTTTCTTTCCACGACCACACTCAGCTGTTAAACTCTACTAACTGATTGCTCTATTGATTTCAGCAATGCCCTGGAGCATAAGTTGCTCTCTACAAACTAATGAAAATTGTGGCTTCTTTGAAGGAATAGTTTCAGAGTTCTATTTTTGATATTTGTTCTGACCATGAGAGGATTCCTCTCAGCTTCTTTATTCCTCAGGTTTTTTCCTGCAAACTGTCTGGCCTATAGTCTCTAGAACATGCCTTTATTAAATCCATGAATCTCCTTGCAGTTGCCTTTTATCACATCCTCCTCTGTTCTCAATGCTCTGTTACAAATGATGTCAGTTCCTTTGGGAAGTGATTAAGAGCTAGGTTTTATGACCTGTTTCTACCTTCAGACACCCCTGGAGCTCTGGGGTAGGGTCAGTGGCATACCTCTCTGAACGACACCCCTGCTCTAGGAGTTGCGCACTTGGTGCGGGCAGGGGTAGAGGATGGGTGTCAGCCTGAGATCCTCTTAGCTTTCTTTTCCTGGCAGTGGAGCCACCACCTCACAAGCCGTGGCAGTGGTGATCAGGACCCCAGTATTCTCAGTGGCACCAGGCCTGAGGTAGAGCCATGGATCCATGAACTGTGGGCTGGCTGAAGAAGGGAGCAGCCACCTCTTGACTGCACTTGGCCAGGACTTAGTCTTAGCAATAGGTACCTGGAGGCAGGATACAATAAGCTGAAGTCCTGTTGTTCCTCGAAAGAAAGCCTTCCAAATGGAAGCTGGAGGAAGGGGAAACCCTGTCTTCTTGACTGCAGCAGTCTGGAAAGCAGTCTGCCTCACTTATAGCAGGGGCAGGAGGAACTGATCTTAGTTTAAATACCACAGATCTTGCCTTTCTTACTGAATTTCTCTACGTTTTCGTCAATGTATGTTTCTTCATTTGTCTTTGGGGCCATTTCCAGAGATTTTGATTGGTTATATTATCATTTTTTACCAGTTTCATCGTGCTACCTTTCTAGAAATTCATCTCTGGAATGGCTTTTGTTTGTTTGTTTTTAATTGAGATATAATTGACTCATAACGTTGTATTAGTTTTAGGTGTACAGTATGATGATTTGATACAGATTTAGTTAACACTAGTTAACCTCCATCATCACACACAAATTTTTCTGTGTGTGTGATGAGCACTTGTAAGAGGAGTGGTTTTTAAATAAATTATAATTACCTTTTTAAAGAACTGTAGAATTATTCTGTGAAAATATCTTGGCCTGCTATTTTTTGGTAAAGGGGGAAGAACTCTTAAAAATTTATTTTGGGGAAATTTATCTATTTAGACATCTCTTTTTCTGAGGTCAGTTTTGATAAATAATGTTTTTCTAGAAAATTATGTTTCATCCAAATCTTTAACTTATTTGTAGGACTGAGCAAAGTAGTCTCTTATGATTCTCTTAAACTTTTCTGTCTTTGATTATTTCTATGGGGACTTCTTATGTGCCTTAAGTATTATTGTAATTCACTAATGTGATAATATTAATGCTAGAAATAATTTCTCCCCACAACTTCACTGTTTATGATTTATTATAATCAGGATTTCTTTAGTTCTATGATAATAATACTTTATTGAATTCTTGATATGTACTAGGCACTTTACAGTTTTGATTTATTTAATCTTCACAATAGCTCTACAAGGTATATGCTAATAGTATCTATTTTGGATGAGCCAACTAAGTCGTAGAGATTAAGTAATTTGCCTGATTATGCTTAGAAGTCATAATTTTAACTTCTTTGTTGGCATATGAACTTTAAAATTGTTTAAAGCTATTAAGGAAATAGATTTGTTTGCTCTTTCACGTCTCAACCTAATCACCATTTTAAAAAGTAGTAAAATTTTTAATTGTCTATGACAATACACTCAATTCCGTGGAAATAAGCTCAAGTGCAATACATTCAGTTCCATGAATTACTTCAGTGACATTAATGGGGGAAAGTGTTCCTAAATTTTTCTTCCTCAGTTAACTGTTACTAATACTTAAATTTGTAGTTAACATGAAATATTTCTTTTAAATTCACATTTTACATTTGAAAAGTCAATGCAACAATTATAACATTTAAATAAAATTTTTGAAAAATGTAAAAAAAAATCATAACCTTACCACCCTAACATATTGCCTTCAAATTCTTGTCCGCATGTACATTTTTTGTAGATGCAATAAAAATGTTCCTTTATTTTGTATTTGACAAAGTGAGCTATTAAAAATACTTTTAAAAGCTATCAATTTAAAAATAAAGGTTTAAAAAAAATGTTCTTGCTCATTTATAGTTTTCAATAGCCTTTATCATTTAAGAGGTTAGAGAACTACTTGGTATAGTTGGGTGTAGTTTTAGTGTATATAAAAACTACATTAATGCTTATTTTTGACTTCTTATCTTAATTCTTTTACCCCTGTCTGCATGGAACAGATTGTTTATTTGTCTGTAAAAGTTCAGGTCAATGATTAATTTGGTTTGAAAGCTCTTATATAACATACTCGTAGATAAAAGAAAAAAACATTTTTCCCTAAATATTTAATAGCTTCTGTAATGTTTTAATTGTGTTCTTGAATGAGAGAAATTAGGAAAGGGGAATTTGAGAAATAAAAGTTGGGAAAAGATTTTTATCCATATGGAGATAAAGCTTCTCTCTAGGCAAGGTGAAGTAAATGTGTGTAACTACTGCCCTCTTGGGTTGGTATAAGGCACATGTATTTTAAATAGTCTGTACTGATATTTATTTTTCTTCTCTCAAAGGTGTTAAAATCATCACACAACAAGTTCAACCAAGTAAAATCTTACCCAAACCAGTGACAGCAACTCTACCAACCAGTAGCAATTCCCCTATTATGGTGGTGAGCAGTAATGGCGCAATAATGACAACTAAGCTGGTAACCACGCCTACTGGTGAGTTTTCTTGAGCATCAGTCTGTTCATTCATCATACACTCATTGAGTAATTTCTCGTTACTGGCAAAGTGTTTGACACTGTGGTTACAGAGATTATTGAGACAGGTCTTCAAAGAGGCCTTTCCTGACATCCCACTTCTCTCCAACTAAAAATAGTTCTCTCTCTTATTGTTGTACAGTCCTCTATTCTTTTCCTTCATGGCATGTACTTCAATTTCTAATCACTTAGCTACTGTTTATTGATTTAATGTTTTTCACCTTATTAGATCATAAGCTCCCATAAGGATAAGGGACCATATCTGTTTTATTACCTGCATATATAGAGAGAGCAGGTCTGTAAGTAAATGTTTAATAGGATTTATTGAGTGAATGAAAACAGTCTCCGCCCACAAGGATCTCACTTTGATGAGGTTGAGAGTCTGTATTACATTACAGTGTACTAAGCATTACTCAAACTGAGGGAGGCACAGGATGACATTTGGCCTAGAAATGAGAGCAAACAGGCTATGCCCAACGAAGTGACAGTGTAGATCATTTAAAATAATACTACCCTTTGTGACCTGAACACTTAGTCCCTCAGTATTTTCACTTGTCTAATAATATCTATGCCATACGGTTATTGTAAGCATTAAATGAAATCAAGTATGTAAAGTCCCCAACAGAATGCTCAATAGCTATTACTATTAATTAATATTAGAGTTAGCCATTGCTATTATTTTGAATTTGTATAGCTCTTACCAGTTGTTTTGGAGGATGGCCAGTATCTAGATAATGGAATCTAACTAGTATAAGATGATACCTTTCTGAAGCTTATAAGCTATCATCTATTTGCCAGTATGTAAAGGCCTGTACCAACAGTGCACTTAATTCCCCTTAGGCTTTATTATCTCCATGTTCAGCAACAAATCAAAAGACTTCCATTAAGCAACTTGCCCAAGTTCACATAGTCAATAAAAGGCAAAAGTGGGATTTGAACCCAGATTTGTTTGACCCCAAAACCATTGCTTTAAAAAAATTTGTAGTAAAATATACATAACATGAAATTTATTGTTTTCACCATTTTAAGAGTACAGTTTGTTAGTGTTAAGTACATCCACATTATTTTGCAACCATCACCACCATCTTGCTCCAGTTTCGTCTTTCCAAACGGAAAATCTCTAGTCTCACCTTCTCCCAGGCTTTGGCAGCTGCCATTCTACTTTCTGTCTCCATGCAAAATCTGTGCTTTAGAAATACTGTAACTCTTATATTAAATCTATCATACTTCCCCCCAAACTTTTCAACATTTGGTCCAAAGATAGTAGTGTTAGGTATATATAATTCCTCATGTTAGGGAAAGGTAGCAAAAGTAATGTGCCTGTGCTTATGTATCTATATTGGAATAAGTGTTTCTTTTTTTAATAAACAAAAGCTTAAGTTGAAATTTTTTCCTGGTTGTAATTTAACTGATTCAAACTATGTATCTATATAACATATTTACTTTGCACTAGATTTTTTTTTCTGCTTCAGATGTATGTAACCAATTTAAACTAATTCTACTTAATGTTCTTTCCTTCCTCCCTCTTTTGAATAAGGATTGTATTTTTAAATGGTGAATACTGTGCTAAAAGAATTGGGAGGGAGGGTATTGTTGAAAACGGTTATCACAGTGACCTCTGAATCTAATTATCATGAAAAAATTTTTTGAGTTGAAGAAGGTATTATCTGAGTCATTTTCATTCTCCCCAAGACTAATAGTTCTTAGCTTATGATGGTATTTCTGAGTTACCGAAGTTGTCAGAAACTGTAACAGGCTCCTCTGGTTAGTTTTTAATTCCTCTTTGGGAAAAGAAAATAGTTCTGGAAAGAGTAGGGAAGAGTGTAAAATCCTTTGAGAGACATGAAGAAAAATATCTTCTTTATTTAACAGGTCAAAGTTGAGGAAATATGTAAATAATGAATTTTTTTAAGCTAAAATGAAATATTCCTGGTAATTCTTGGCAGCTTCAATTTTAATCTCTAGTAAAATGATGGCATAACTCTTTAAAGGATGGGAATGTATGTACAGGGTAGCAGAGTACAAAACAGTAAAAGTTTCTAACATTTTAGGCAAACAGTATTGCCTTGTTTGCTGAGTGCTGACATGGGGCTTGGCGCTGAGACAGTGTAAAACAGATGCAGAGACCTTAAAATCTGGAACAGAAATGGCTAAAATGCTCTGGCAGGAAAGAGAGTTAAATTTATGTTTCTTTTGACATAAAGCTAATGGAAGAAGAGTAGTGGAAGAAGCAACAGAATTAGTTATACTTTTTCTTGGGGTTAGTAATGTGACGCAACATATCACAGTATTTGATGTGTAAAATTGATTCAAATCGAGTTGGCTATAGTTCTTAGCTATGTGTGTTGAAAACTGGCTATAAATTATTATGTAAGTCTTGACACTTTGAAATTTTGTTTTCAAGTTAAAGCAATGTAGGTTACATTGAATTATAGTTAAACTATAAATTGTCATTCTTCTATAAGTAATGACAAATTTTTCTTTTGGCTTTTCCCTTTTTATAGGCACACAGGCAACCTATACCCGGCCAACAGTGAGCCCATCCATAGGTCGGATGGCTGCAACCCCTGGAGCTGCAACCTATGTGAAAACTACCAGTGGTAGCATCATTACAGTAGTACCCAAATCATTAGCTACCTTGGGGGGCAAGATAATTAGCAGTAATATAGTTTCTGGTAGGTATATCTGAAATGTCTAAAAGGTGTAGGTGGTTCGTAAAAGGAAAAAACATTTCAACTGTCGAAGGATCCTGTCTGGTCTCAGTTTTCCACTTAGAAATCTAGAGGGTTTTTTTTTTTCTTGTAGTCCTGATGTTTAATGATTATAGATTTTTTAATTCTGATATTAAAATCTTCACATATTAAGTTTTTGATATTTTAAAAATAGAACATAAATTTGCTTTTAATCAGAATGGAAAGATTATGGCTTGCATTTGCACAGAAATTTTTCATTTATAAAATATTCTCCCATTTGTTAATCTTTTCAGACCTCATGACTCTGAAATAGTTGGTATCATGTCCAGTTTACAGATACAAACAGATTTAAGGTTACAGAGATGAAATTGGCCTGTCCAAGACCACAGAAGCTAGATACTGGAAGAACTAGTGTTTATTTATCTAAGTATGTTTGAGGACCCATAACTCATCATTTCAATTGCTAATGTCACTTTAGCTTATTAAAAATAAAAATACTTGAATACCTCATTTGCTTTTCACCATTTATATTGACTGTTTACTCTTAAAAAATATTTTACTTAGGTAGTGAAGGCTAATATTTATTGGAACCTTACCTGGTTTTTATTGGCGCATTAATTTCTGAAGTATTTGGGTTGTAGATCCTGAAGTGGAATGTTAACATGGCATTTGTTTTCATTGATTGTTATTTTTTAATTAAAATGATGTAAATAATCTTTGATCAAGCAAGCCCTCTTGACTTTAACTGTTTACTGTTTTTGTAGACCAGCCGTATTGTATGCCCAGGTGAGTTGTAACATTTTAAAGTGAAGGGATAGAGTTCCTAGCAGTAATACGATGTTTTGCTGATAACTCAGAGTGTGAAAAAGAGCAAAGCAGGGCATGGTATTGGCATCAAGTACTCTACTTAAAGCTGTTAATTTTGGCTCTATTTTTAAGTAGAAGTTTGCCAACGTTTGCCAAACTGAGGAGGGTGAAACCAGTAGGGAAAGAATTATTGTACTCCAGATTTTTAGGAGGATATTTTAAATAACATAGTTAAAATTCAAATTATGATTTATTACTTGACAATATCTTTAAATAGTATAGAATACATACTTAAACATTTCTCAAAAAATGATCATGTTTTTCATTGGTATATAGCTTTATATGACTATAAGGTTTTTTCTTTACTTACACGTATGAATTCATGGTTCTGTATAGCTTGAAGGGAAGTTCAGATGTGATGAGGCCTCTGTTTTCAAACATTATTTATGATTTAGCTGCTTTGTACCAGGTTAGAGCAATGCAAAGCAAACATATTTTTCTGGAAGCAAAGAAGTGGTCAGATACAACATTTATAGATTTTATCATGTATGTAATTTATCCACCTTTCTATTTTAATATAAAGCAACTCATAATTAGTTGCTATTTCAAGTATATGCGTGTACAGAGAAGAATTCTTAAATTTTTCAGCACTGTAGGATATCGGCACACAGATGAAACAACATTGTTCACTGCATGGAGTCATTTTGTCTCTACCTCTGCCTGACTGACACTTTCATTCTGAAGAACTGCTCTCAGTTCTGACTGTTCTAAACCAATCCTTCTGTTACATATCGATGTTCTTTATAAAGACAGTTCTCTTATTTTATAATATTCTTGTTCTTTGTGACACTAGGATTATAGGTTAGCTTTCAGCCCAGATGACCTATTTATAGTAATATGGTAAGTGTGGTTGGATGAATTCAGACAGTTTGTGCTTTCGTCCATGAGCAGATGCTGGGTTCTAGAGTTCAGACCCACCCCACTGCGACGCCATCCGTGTTCCCCAATGAAAAAAGAGCGTTTTTCTTAAAATACGCTAAAAATTCTAGCTGTAAGAGTAGAAGACTTTTTTAAAAAGATATTTTTTTCCTCATTCTAGGGAATTTGGAAAATATAGAAAGGTACAAAGAAAAATTAAAAACTTATAATTTTCACCATCCAGAAGAATGTGTTGAAATTTAAGTGTATATATTTCTGTATATTCCTTTTCCTATTTTTATATAAATGTGTTTTTGTGTATACATTTTTTTAAATTTAGAGCTAATATAATGTTTTTATCTTTTTTATATAATAACATTATTTTCTTATTCCATTAAATGTATTTTGACACTCCTCCTGCCCTCACTTAATGGGTCCACAGTGTTCCGTCATATGAAGCACCATAATTTAGCCAGTTTCTTACTGTTGAATATTTTAGGTTGCTTTCAGTTCTTTTTGGCCATTATCAATAATCCCGTGAGGACATCATTATATATATATAATTATATGAAGGTCTTACTTCTCTTGTATAATATCCTGGAAAGCAAGTTCATGCTTCCAAAGTGCATTCTAAAAAAGGTCAAGTGTTTCTTTTTATTGGAATAAGCAGTTAAATGGAAGGCATGAGTTTTTTGCCGTTGTTCATCTCATATTTAATAGAGTCAAATATTTACTTACATGTGTGTACATAGAACTAGGAGACACGTAAGGGCTTTTGTGAACTTTGTTGAGGGTTGGTTGAAGAATCATGCATATTTATGCAGATGATTGGATCCTTCAGAGGTGAACTCATTATCTTGACCCTGAGGACATTATGAGGAGCCATGACAATGGCAAAACTTGATTCTGATTCTCTTAATCTTTAGTACAATGCCCAGGCAAGGAGCAAGTATTCATATACTTTTTAATTTATTTTTTTAATTTGCATATTCTATTAGCAAAACAACATAAGACATTACCCAAAATAATATAGTCAGTAATGCCGAGATGACAGGTCATGGGGCCTGGGAGCTCTTGGGACAGTGCAGGGGCCACTCCGTAGAGTGCGTGGTTTTCTCGCCACTTCGTTGTACATCTGAAACTGGTGGAGAATGGTATTGAATGTAAACTCTGGTTGAAAAAAAACGTTACCCACGAGACCAAGATTGTCAGGGTGACTTAAGAATCTATAATAAAAAAGAAAAAGCTATGATACATCTATACAATGGACTATCACTAGGTCATAAAAAGAATGAAATCTTACTATTTGTGACGGCATGGATGGACCTAGAGGGTATTATGCTAAATGAAATAAGTCAGGCAGAGAAAGACAAATACCATATGATTTCACTGATATGTGGAATCCAAAGAACAAAATAAACAAACAAAACAGACACAGACTCACAGATATAGAGAAGAAACTGATGGTTACCAGAGGGGAGAGGAATTGGGGAACTGAGTAAAAAAGGTGAAGGGATTGAGAATTGTATGTGTTTAGGTATTAAATAAAATTGATTATGGACACTGAAAAAAAAAATCTGTGAATAGTAAAATCTGGGCTGGTAAATTTGTGTTCGTTTAAGCCTACCTACCATAATACTCAGACTTTTATATATACCTTATTTTTAAATGGGAATCCCTGGAATGCATCAGTATTATAGCCCATGATCCAAAAGTGATTCACAGTTGTTTGCACCCATTGTATCTTGATGCTTTATAAGTGAAGACTGTATATATACATGGGTTTTCTGATACAGTATGAGCCAGATGCTAGGCGGGGTGCCGTGATAACATAGGGATGTACATGAGGTACATTCTCTGTTCTAAAGAGTGCTTAACTCATATTCATTCTGTTGTAGCATGAGAACTATAGACTGACTCTATGAAAGCATAGATGAAGGCCTTTTTAAAAAATGAGTACTACTACTTTCTTCAGTATGACATAGGTCTGTCACCTGAGATAAAGAAATATGCTCACTGGAATCTTAAGAGTTTTATAATCTGATAATGCTAATCACAGATTATATTGTATTTTAATATAATGTGTCCTCAATTTGCTTTATGCTATGCCTCTTTCTTCTATTTTCTCACACACACCCCCACACGCACGTACATTTTGTTAAGCTGATGGTCCTTGTACTTTGATGTAGAGTTAAAGCTCAGTTTACATTTCCTTGAGGTAGCTTTTAATACTTACTTTCTAAAAAGTTTTTTATTAGCCAAAATTTGGTGAGGCTGCATTGTCAAAGGAGACATAATCACACTTAAGGGATTAGAGTTAAGAGTTAAAAGTTGACATAACTGAATAATGGACAGTTTGGTTTTTGTGGCTCTTCGCCTACGATGTAGATCCTACAGATAAAGGAAGAAACATTTCCGAAGCTGGGTGCATAGATAAAAGTGCTTTTTCGTGTAGCCTGAGGGCTGCCTTAGACTGATGGGATATTAGATGATGGCAAGTATATTGCAAAGACATTATAACAAGATCACCAAAAATTGACATATAACTAGAATAAGAACTAACAAGAATAAGAATTAAGAACATTCTTGTTCTTAGTACAATCTTATTTCTAAATCTCAAGTAAGGAATGCTGAGGTTTTTCAGTCAAAATTTAGTTTTCTCCTTTAGAATATATTAATAACTCATGACGCTTTCTGGCTTATTATTGGGTACCTATTCTATGCTTAGTCATTTAATAAACAGTATGTAAGCCCATAGAAAAATATGGCTTGCCTGTTTTCATAGGCAGAGGGAATTGCAGGCGCAAAATTTGCATTGGGACTGGTATGCTCAAGGACCAATGTGGAAACCAACACTGAAGGAGAGGTATATATTGTATAACCCTGAAAATTAAAGTCTGACAGAACCTGGAAAGCTAAGCAGAAGAGTTTGGGCTCTCTGTGGTAGCTAATAGGAAGGCATAGTGAAGAAGTTATATGTTAGACTAGAGTTAATGGTGTGTATTGTAGAGTAGTAACAAATAAGATCAAATCAGTAGATTAAGGGTTGGATCATATAGGACTTTGAAAATCAAAGTGGGAAGTAGGAACTAGATACAAGAGGGATTAGAAAGGTTTGTTTTTTGGTGGTTTTTTCTTTTAAGATTATTTATTTTTAGATAGAAGAGAGAGAGAGAAATATTAATGTGTGGTTGCCTCTCACGTGGCCCCCACTGGGGACCTGGCCTGCAACCCAGGCATGTGCCCTGACTGGGAATCGAACCAGCAATCCTTTGGTTCACAGGCTGCGCTCAATCCACTGAGCCACACCAGCCAGGGCGGATTAGAAAGGTTTTTAACAAATTTCACATGTTCTGGGTTCTTGACATGATGAAATTAGGGATTTTTAGATGCTTGATATGACAAGGACCATCCTCGGACACTATTTGTATGAGAGAAAGTTGAAATAGGAAGAAAATGAGAAAACAAAAGAGATGAGGGCTTGTCTGTTATTGATAACATGTTAGAAGAAGACCTATGAAGAAAACCTATGTTGGTAACAAATGAAGTTAATTCACATACTTGCTACTGAGTAATTGCCATACACTGTGTGCCTAGCACTGAGGAATCAATGACATGAAAAAAATAAATGTGGATCTCAAGAGGCTTTCATTTTGTCAGGGGGTATGTGGAGTGAAGACAAGGCATGAATCAAAGATTTGCACCCAAAGTTCCAACTTGGACAATTAGAAGAATATAGGGTACAAATTTGATAGGTAGATAGAATTCATAGGTAGGAGGGAAGCAGATGTGGAAGGATGTGGGGGAGAGGGTAAGATAGTTTGATATTTGGGTCAATAGGTATACCATCTACTAAGTGGAGCTTAATAATTGGAAATTTATATATACGTATATAAAAATAGTTTCGTCCTCATTCCTTAGAGTGTTGTTGATCATAAGAGCACATGTTGGTCTGTGAGTCAGTGTTGGTTTCGTCTTTTTTGATCACGTAAAAATACATGACATTTCATAAGTTTTTTGTAGAGTCTGGTGTTCAGCGAATTTTGATAAGCATTTAACTACCTCTTTTTTATGATCTTGAAGAGTTTTCCCATCACACTAGTCATATAGAGATATAGTACTGAATTTGGGGGAAATATATGTCGGAATAGAGAATTCTGGTTTGTTTCAGTTAACTAGTTGGGAGAATATTGGTGGAGACACTGATAGTGATATTTTTAGGTTCTTAGTGTGGTATGCAGGTCCTCAGGTTCGAAAAAGATGCCTTGTTATAAGAGTCGATTCTTAAAATTCTCTCATTCTAGGACAACTTATAACTTAACTATTTTAAGCCTTCATTTTCATCCTCATGACAGCCTTCATGTCATCTTGGGATGACATTCTCACATGTATTATGTACAACATAAAGAGAAATAATCAAATATCACTAGTCCTTAACTCAGGCCTCCTTTTCTCCCCCCTTCTCTAAGGAACGACTACCAAAATCACTACAATCCCAATGACTTCCAAGCCCAATGTGATTGTTGTGCAAAAGACCACAGGAAAAGGAACGACCATTCAAGGCCTCCCGGGCAAAAACGTTGTCACAACATTGCTAAATGCTGGAGTAAGTAAGAGCTTGAACTGCAGACTCAGCAATACACTGAGGACTTGAAAGACCAGCTATACAAATATTTGCTTAAGAACTTCAGAACCCCACCATGGCCAGAATGGCTTGATTTACCACCACTGTGATATAACAACTGCTAAAACACCATCTACTGATCTCATTTTTCACAATATTTCTAAAACATGTTGCTTAAAGCCAAGTTGCTTAAACCATGATTTAGATGCTTAGTTTGGTCCAGATAGAGGATTCCACTGGCCTATTAACTACAGGGAGACCTCTGTTGAAGGAGAATTTTATTTCTGCATGTGGCCAGTAGATAGTGGCCTAGTATTTGGCCTAGACTGGGCAAAGATTGGGATTAAGACTAAGTTAATTGACAGGGACTTGTTACTTTCATTTTTACCTTAGAGCTAGTAAAAATATTCAAATAACAGATTTATTTATAATTTTGTTAGTTTACACGCAGTTGTTAAGAGGTTTCGAGCTAGATAAACCTTGGGTCTCTCAGTGTCATAGTTGTTTGACCTTGGCTAACTCATTCAACTTCTCTTAGACTCAATTTCCTCTTGTTTGTTGGGGATGATCATCTCTACCAGTGAGTTTTTTCACTAGCTAGTAGCTTTTTTGAAAGTGCTTAGAACAGTGCTTGGCACATAGGAAGTCCTCAGTAAGTGGGGTTTTTTTTTTAATTGTTATTAATCTTGGTACTTAACTGTTTGGGCTTGGTAATGTCTCTATTTTGCTGGAAAAAGAATGCTGTACTTCATCATAGTAGATCTCTAATAGCTTCCTAGGCATCACAATCTATACAGTGTTGATAGAGGTGCAGCATAGATTTTTTTCATGTGGGAAGTCAGATTGTTTCTAGCCTGAGTTCACATAATAAGCCAAACGTAAAATCAGGATTAGAATTTACCCTTTCAGAACCCTATATAGTCTGGTTTGCAGTTTTATATATGAGAGGGGTTGCCGTGTAACTTACGTCTTATGATCATGTAGATCTAAGAGTTATTTGTGAATCCTAGCTGCTAGATACATCTAATAGCAACAGTTTGACACAAGAAATGATAGTTACAAGCAGAAAAGAGAATAAGACTATGCTTTTTACTGCACATGTACATGCACTTGTACTTAACTGCTTATTCTTCAGTGCATGCACACACACACATCAGAAGAGCTCTTGCAAAAAATAGCCTGCTAGTTGGTTTTGAATTGGCTTTGAATGGCTCAATTTACTTGAACAGGGCCCATCAAGCCATTTCAATAGATAGACATGCCCATTTGCAAACCAGCCATTCTTGGCAAATGAACTAAGTAGAGCTCTTTCCAGACATGCTGCTGTGAAAGAGGTATATGTGTTAAAATAAGGAAGCAAACAATTTGCAGACACTTCATGTTTCCCTTAGGTAATTATATCAGACAGTTCACCTTGTGATTTTTTGTAATAGTATTTAGCTCTAAATTCATAGTGAGTACCTTTCTGCCAGCTCACCTGGGTGCTTTGTTTTTACTGGCTGTTAAGTTTAGACAGACACTAATCACTAAAAAATAAGAAAAACTGGTAAGGTGAAAAATTTCAGATCCCTTCCTTTTTATTTATGGATTTTAATTTTTTGAACTTTAATAATTTAGTAAAATCACTATTAAGGTCACGTATTGATTCCGTAAGTGACCAGAAAATGGTACTTAAGAATAAAGCAGATGAAAATGTACAAAAATGGTGAAAAGTTAATGGGCTTAAGCTATCTAGTCAGTAAACTAAAGTGATATTAGTAACATACTGCTAATAAAATGTGGGAAATGCCCTAAGTCTTTCTTTGGATTTTCCCATATAATCTCAGAATGTTAAATCTTTGCTGATTTTATCTCTTGCCCATTCTTTTTCACATAGACATTCTGCTATTTATCCTTCTAATTTATATTTGGGAACTTAGGCAGTTTATTTTGTATGTGTACATTTAGCTATTGGTTTAATGCACAGTAATTTTTTTATTATATAAATGTTCATTTTAGATAAATTAGAAAATAAAGATGAGTGTGAAGGTGGGGCAAAATATAATCCCAATTCTGTTAACATTTTAGTATGTATTTTTCTATAGTTTTCTGACTTTTCATACAATATATTCTGTGAATAAGACAGTATAAGAAGATTTATATCAGTAATTTTTAAAATTCGCTCATTAGGAAATAATTAATGCCTTGTTTGGATAGAAAGTTAGATGACTTCTAAGATCATTTCAAGTAAGTCTAAGATTTTTGATCACCTGGAAACATTGTACTTTGTTACACAATTTGTAGTTCTTTTTCCTATCATCTTGGTAAAATCTTTCTGTGGTTTTTCAATAAAAGGACAGCTTTTATCATTTAAATGCTTATAAATCTCATATATTACTAACTTCAATTTAGGGAGAAAAGACTATTCAGACAGTGCCAACGGGAGCAAAGCCAGCTATCATCACTGCTACAAGACCCATCACCAAAATGATTGTAACTCAGCCAAAAGGAATAGGTTCCACAGTTCAACCAGCAGCTAAAATCATCCCAACAAAAATTGTTTATGGACAGCAAGGGAAAACACAGGTATGCTATAAAATATGGTGATTTTTCTTGGCTTAGGTATATTTTAAATTCCTCAAATTCCAAAGTAAAAATTTGAATGAAAAGATTAGTAATATTTAAAAAGTCAAATTATTTAAAGTTATGACTGTATGTATATAATTATCCATCTATTTTCAAAACCTGTGTTTCACTCTTCGGTACTTTTTTTTCTGATGTCTAAATATTTGTGTCATCATGAGCAAATATTGGCAGAAAACAATCCCCTTGGGATAAAATTAGTTGAAGGTATTGATTCCATAAGTGACCAGAAAATTGTACTTAAGAATAAAGCAGATGAAAATGTACAAAAGTGGTGAAAAGTTTTGTAGTTATTTGAGGAGTATATTGTTGAGGAAGGTTAGTAGTTATTCAGAATCTCTCGGAGAAAAGTGTTTACTTTTTATAAGCTACTACAATCTTCAAAAGCAATTTATTTACTTATAAAATTTGCTTTATTTAAAACCTAAATATGTAAATATGGAGAAGCTAGAGATCTCTTTGTTTTTCAACCACTAAGGTAACTTTCCTGGAGATTTGCCGGGGAAATTGAAGCTCAGGACATAACCTTATGCTGCTGGGCTCCTGTTTATTTTACATGATGTATGAGATATCAAAGGAAGCAAAGTCAGCTTTGGTTAAGAAATGCTATCCTAGAATTTTTGCAAAGGTAGTGATTTATCTATAAACTAATAATTTACCTTTTGAATAATTTCCTCAGAATTATCAAATAGTTTACTATCTAAACAAGTAAGTTTGGTTATTAGAAATAAGTCCATATTGCCTTAAAGATTCAACTGGAACAATTTTATTTGCTCCATTATCTAAGTTGTTGCGTATTTTACTCTTGAATTCTTAGAAATAGGCAACTTAATAGAGTCTGAAAAGGTTTAGAATTTTGCCCTGTTGGTTGGGCATCATCCCACAAAGCAAAAACTTGCTGGTTCAATTCCTGGTCAGGGCACATGCTTGGGTTGTGGGTTCAATCCCCTGTTGGGGCACCTATGAGAAGCACATTGATGTGTCTCTCTCTCCCTCCCTCCCTTTACCTTTCCCTAAAAATAAGTAAAATCTTTTTTAAAAAATAAAAGGTTTAGAATCTTACATATGGGAGAAATGAAAAAAAAATGTGATGAGTTAATATTTTCTTCCATGCACCCAATTGAAGTCAACTACTAGAATCCAAATTTTGAAGTGTAATGGTTCAGTTTGAAAATGTTTTTCCCATTTCACTTCTTTTAGAGTCTGTGACTTTCACCTTTGCCAAGAGTTGATCTACCACATGTTCCGTGTTGCTTCTAATAGTTGACTATATCATTGTTCCTCTGGGGAATTCTTCAAAGATGATTTAGGTCCCAGGCAAGTTTACTTTGTGCACACGTGTCAGTTAGGAACTTCCTCTGGTTGCTAATGATAGAAAGCCAAAGAACAGTGACTTAAACAAATCAGGGTTTTATCTTCATGTTAGTTCACATTCAGTTTGGGGAAATCCGAGACTGTTATTGCGGCACGAAAACTCCACAGGGATCTAGATTCCTTATATCTTTCTCTTCTGTCATCCTTAGCTTGTGACTGTCATTGCTGCTATATAGCCAACAATTGTAAAATGACTCCTGGAGACATCATAGGCAAGAAGAAAACAGGGGCAAAGGTTCTTGTCAATCATGGCTGTTATAATCTGGCATGTACCACTTAAATGTTATATGTGGCCTGACTATAATTTGTTCGTAGATTGAATTAGTCTTTGATGTACAATGTTGTGTCCAAAGCATAGTAAATGAACAGAATGCAGTTTTTCACATCAGGAAAATATTGTTCATGACCTAGAAATTTAACATTTTAAATAGTGCTCTAAAATTTAAACTGGATATATTTCTTCTAGGTTCTTATTAAACCCAAACCAGTGACGTTTCAAGCCACAGTTGTTAGTGAACAAACAAGGCAGCTGGTCACAGAAACATTACAGCAAGCATCCAGGGTGGCAGAGGCCGGTAATTCTTCTCTTCAGGAGGGAAAAGAAGAACCACAGAGTTACACAGATAGTAGTTCCTCTTCCACAGAGTCCTCCCAGAGTTCCCAAGGTAAGATCCTTTTTATCTAATTACTGCTGACATAGTGCCCTAGTTCCAAGATAGTTGCATCTAGGGATTTCAAACAAACACATATGCTTTGATTTGTCAATTTTGATTTTATTCTGTTTGATATGTTTGTGGTAAGGCTTACCATTCTTGACTGCATGGCAGATGTTCTTCAAATAATTGATAAACTTTAGATGATGATTTTGACATACAGGTATTATCAAACTGCTTAGGGCTGTGATTCCTCCTCTTTTCTTTGGGTAGGTAGTAGGAGTATGCAAGAAAGTGAATATACCTTTTGAAATAGTTGTTGGCGAATTTTGAGAAATAAGGTGGCCAGGGTGGGCTATAAGTAGGCTGTAAGTAGGGTGATCATACACTGCAGTTTGCATGGGACAAGTCCTAGTTCACAGGTGGGAAACACAAGGCCCGTGGGCCGGATCCAGATCTCCACCTTATTTTATCTGGCCCGGCACCTTGTTTCTACCTGGCGGCAGCACTGAGCTCTCACTTAACTGTTAAGGAGTAGTTACATTTATACAGTCCTGAAATTACATTCAGCCCTTTGAAGGCAACCGTGAGACTGATGTAGCCCCCGGTGAAAAGGAGTTTGACACCGCTGTGACCTAGTTTATGTCTGTTACAGCATAATTATTAGTAGTATTCCTTTTCACTCTCAAAGGTTTCCCAGTCATACTTCATAGTAGGGACGCTCTTTGTCTCCAGTGCTGTTTTAATTATGTTGTTCTTCTAGGAAGTCTCTTGAAAGTAACTCATGATCATAATTTTTGAGACCTTCTACAAATCTGCTCAGTTACCTTAAAACCGCCTGAATTGTTGATGCAGTGTATTATGCCTCATACACTCTGATTCATCTAAGCAAAGCTGTTTATCTTCCCTCGATCATTCCTCGTTCACTGTCTTCCCACCTCCCCACTTTATCATTTTAAGTCTTAGGTAGAATCTTCCCAAGTCAGTCTTACATGACTCAAATTGTTAATTATTTCATTAACTCACTTTGAGAATATTTATTAGTTTATACTATGTAATAAGTACTATGCTAGAGTAAATTTTGTATCTTTTACAAAGGCTGAGTAAAATATAGTTCTTGCCGCCTAGGAGCTTGAACTCGAGGAGATTAAAACAACATACATGTACAACTTAGGTATAAGAATTTTATTAGTAACAAAAAAAATGCCAGAGGCTGAAAGTTCATACTCCAGTAAGGAGAGGATGAGAAACCTTCAAGAAGGAAGTAGCATTTGAAATGGTCTTTGAAAACTCATCAATTCAAAGTAAATGAGAAAGTCGATTTTAACAAATAATATGTCACCTATTTTACTATGTAAAATATTTAGCTGTGAGTTGGTACTCAAAGGGAGACATGTACAGTAGGTGTCCGTGTGTGTGTACTCCCATACAAAATTTCAGGTTGTCTTTTGAAACTGCTCTTCTTTTCCTGAGGGAGCTCTAAGCCAATCAGTACTTCCCAAACATGTCATTTCATTAGTGAGTCTTCAGTTTTATTTCCAAGAATGTATAAGAGTTTGGCTATTTTTAGAAGTGATTGAGTATAAGGAGCTATTCTTTTATAGCTCCTTAGTACATTCTCACAAAGACAAGGAGCTGGGAATGTATATGCTGTGATCTAAAGAGAAAGGGATAAAGGTTTGCGACAGTCTAAAATAATGCTGTTTTTCAGAGTATATGAGGATCATAACTACTAAGAATGTAATACTAGATAGCAGTCTGTTTTTCTTTTATATTGCTTTGTGGTTTTTTAGCCCCTTTCCCCCCCACACTTATAGCAATGTTTTCTTTTGATGTAATTCCAAAATTATGAAAAAGTAACCAGAAGAGTAAAAAGAACTCCTGTTTATTTTCTTTAACCTAGATTCACCACTAGTTTACATTTTGCCCTGTTGTCTTTGTTGTTAATTCTCTTTATGTCTCCCATATACGCCATGTGTTTACAGTTTTTAATTTTTTTAATATATTTTATTGATTATGCTATTACAGTTGTCCCAATTTTTCCCCCTTTGCCTCCCTCTGCCTGGTACCCCCATTCCCTCCAGCATTCTCCCCTCTTATTAGTTCAAGTCCATGGGTTGTACATATAACTTCTTTGGGTTCTCCGTGTCCTATACTATTCTTAAAATCCCATGTCTGTTTTGTACCTACCATTTCTTCCCTGCACCTTTTCCCCCATTCTCCCCATTTCCTTTCCCAGCTGAGAAGCCTCCAAATGTCTCCATAACTGTGATTCTGTTCCTGTTCTGATTGTTGACTTAGTTTGTTTTTTAGATTCAATTGTAGATAGTTGTGAATTTATTGCCATTTTAATTGTTCATAGTTTTGATCTTCTTTTTCTTAAATAAGCCCCTTTAACATTTCATGTAATAATGGCTTGATGACAATGAACTCCTTTAGCTTTTCCTTGTCTGGGAAGCACTTTATCTGCCCTTCCATTCTAAATGATAACTGTGCTGGACAGAGCAATCTAGGCTGTAGGTCCGTGCTTTTCATCACTTCGAATGCTTCTTGCCAGTCCCTTCTTGCTTGCGGTTTCTTTTGAAAAATCAGCTGACAGTCTTATGGGAACTCCTTTGTAGGTAACTGTCTCCTTTTCTCTTGCTGCTTTTAAGATTCTGTCCTTATCTTTAACCTTTATCATTTTAATTATGATGTGTCTTGGTGTGGTCCACTTTGGGTCCAACTTGTTTAGGACTCTGTGATTCTTGGACTTGAATGTCTGTTTTCTGCACCAAATTAAGGAAGATTTTTTCTTTCTTTTTCTTTTTTTTCAAGTAAGTGTTCAAATTCTTGCTCTTTTTCTTTCTCTTCTCTTTCTGGCATCCCTATGATTCGGATGTTGGTATGTTTGGAGATGTCCCAGATGTTCCTTATCCTATTCTCGTTTTTTTGAATGTTTTTTTCTTCTTGCTATTCTGGTTGAATGTTTCTTTCTTTCTTATGTTCCAAGTCATTGATTTGAACTTTGGTGTCATCCCCTCCATTGTTGGTTCCCTGTGTATTTTTCTTTATTTCATTCGGTGTAACCTTCATTTCTTCTTCCTGGGTCTTTTTTTTTTTTGCTGTTGCAGTAGTCAAGTGAGTTCAGTGATCATCCTGATAATCAGTGTTTTCAACTCTGCATCTGTTAGGTTGGTTATCTCTGTTTTGTTTAGTTATTTTTCTAGGGTTTTTTTCTGTTCTTTCAGTCAGGCCGTATTTCCTTGTCCCCTCAATTTGGCAGCCTCCCTGTGTTTGTTTCTGTGTATTAAGTAGAGTTGCTTTGACTCCTAGTCTTACTAGCGTGGCCTGTTGTAGAAAAGGCACTGTAAATTGTGAGTTCTAAGTCCATGCTGGCCCTTTAAGTAGAGTCTCTTGAAAATCCTGCAGTTTCTTCTGCCGCCTCAACCCCCACTGATTTTTACAGTCAGAAGTTATGGGTATTTATCTTCCTGGCCCTGGAACCCTGGGCTGTGTGGTCTGACCTGGGGCTGGTATCCCTCTTGATTTTTATTCACCAGACATGAATGTGGGACCGCCCATTCCACCACCTCTGTGTGCCATACTGGGTCTCCATGCCTCTGTGCAGATCTGTGTCTCCACCCCTCCTACCCATCCAGATGAATGTGGCTTTAAATCCTTGGTTGTTGGACTTCCGCATAGCTTGGTTTTCTGACAGTTCTGGGTGCTACTTGTTTTGAGGTCTGGTTGTAATTTTTTCTGTGGTTTTACAAGGAGGTGAAGCATATTTATGTATGCCTCCATCTTGACCAGAAGTCCAATTTATAAATTTTTTAACCATTTGAGAGCAAGTTGTATATGTCATGACCTTTACCCTTAAATTCTTAAATTTGTAGGTCTATATTTCTTTATTTTTATTTTTATTTATTTTTTAAAGGGAGGGAGAAAGAGAGGGAACAAAACATCAGTGTGAGAGAGAAACAGAGAAAATCAATTGATAGCTTCTCGTACATGCCCCAACTGGGAATGAAACCTGAAATCCAGGCATATGCCCTGATTGGGAATCGAACCATTGACTTTTGCTTTGCAGGACAAGGCCCAACCAACTGAGCTACGCCAGTCAGGTTTATATTTCCTAAGGGTTAGTTTCTTCGTAACTAAACTGCAATTATTAAAATCAAGAAAGTCAGTGCTATGATTCAGTAATCTACAATCTGTTCAAATGTCATTAGCTGTCCGATAATGTTCTTTATACATTTTTCCCCAATCCACAGTCTTAATTCAGGACCACACATTGCATTTTGGTTGCATTTAATTGTCATGGTTCTTTATTTTGCTTTAACTAGGATAATCTTTCAGTCTGTCTTGGTGTTTCTTGACCTTGACAATTTTGAAAGGTATTCATCAGTTACTTTGTAGAATATTCTTCAGTTAGTTTTTGTCTGATGTTTCCTCTTGATTAGATTCAGCAGGAATTCCACAGATGTGATGTTGTGTCCTTAGTTTGATCTCATCAGTTGGTACATGATGTCATTTTGTCCTAAAATTGATGATGTTAATGTTGATCACTTGTCTTCCCTTTTTTTTGCATTATGAAGTTACTATATTTCCTCTGAGATTTATATTAATTTGTGGGGAGATACTTTGAGACCATATAAATATCATGTTTCTCATTAAACATTTATGTACTACTTTTAGCATCCATTGATGATTTTCTAAAATCCATTATTTATATATTTGATTGTTGGCATTCTACTGTAAAAATGAAACAACATTCCCCTGGCTGGTGTGGCTCAGTGGATTGAATGCCAGCCTGCAGACCAAAGGGTGGCCTGTTCGATTCCCAGTCAGGGCACATGCCTGGATTGCCGGCCAGGTCCCCACTAGGGGCCGTGCAAGAGGCAAGCACACGTTGATGTTTCTCTCCCTCTCTTTCTCTCTCCCTTCCCCTCTGTCTAAAAATAAAATAAATAAAATCTTTTTTAAAAATGAATCAACCTTTTCGTGACTTCAGATCTTTTTTGTGATGACTTCCCTTACACAAGTCCTGGAAATAAGGATGTCTCTTATGCCCAGGGAATTTCTTGAATCTATTTATGGTTTCTAAACTTTCCCCACCATCTGCCACCCCCAGGGAGGAGCAGTGTAGTTCTTATACCTCATTCCTGAACTGTCTCCTCACAGGTTAGAAAGAGGCCTTCATCTTCACCTTGCTGTACCCTTTTTTAGATCACCTGGGAGGGTTTGTCATTCCTTCTACACCGTGCTTCCGGAATTGCTTTCTATACCAGCTATGTTATCATTGATCATTTTATTTTGTGCTTTTTGTTTGTTTATAATAATTGTTTTTCACAAGGCTACTACTAGCTTCTCAAGGGCAAGAGTTTATCGTATTTATCTCTCTATCTCCAAATATTAGGAAATAGGTTAACTAGCACTAAGTAGACACTCAGTAAATGTTTCATTGAAGGAACAAACAGCAAAACAGCAACCATAGTATCTGTGGCACAGTGTTAAGCTTCAGCCTTATAAACTCATTTTTGTTGCCTGATTCTAAAATGTTGTTTCCTTTCAGAGGTTCCCTCTAACCTTGTGGGTGGGCCTATTAAATGGTATACATGTGGAGTATTTTTAGATCTTGTTAGACAGTTAGATGGCCAAGCCTAATAGATCAAGACCATACTTGCCTGGGTCACTTATGGAGATTGGACCATAGGCCTTCCACAGCTCCTGAACTTTTCTTCCTAATTAGATCTTTTTTTCCCCTTTCTTTCTTGGGAATAGGCTAGACTTAATGAGTCCCAGATTTTTTAAAAAGAAAAACTATTAAAGTTTTCTTTTCTCATATTCTATTTATTTCCAAAAAGTTTTAAGGTAGGCTAGATAGATAGAATACAAGATTATATGAAGTAAAATGGAAGAGAACAAGGAGACAAAACCGAGGGTAAGAATTTAAGATGGTATAGAGCACAAGGAAAATACAGAAATGCATCCTGCCAAGACCTTGCTTTAAGTAAGCCACAGCTTAGTTTCTAGGATGATTTTTCTAGAAGCTTCATGATCTCAGTAGTCATGGTAAGGGTGGGGAATAAATACAAGTTAAGCAAAACATACTTATTGCAGAAATTCTCAGAGCTTTTACATGCTAATAATATATATTGTGAAAGATGAAGAGTGGAGTATATAATGTAAAATGCTCCCCAACTTTTTGACCATGGAACCCTTTTTGTAGAACACCTTGAGAAACTAATGTTGTCTGGGACATTTTAGGCGATGCTGTCTAGGCATTTCAATACTGTGAAGGCCTTAGACTTTATGACAGTACTTCAGAGGGAAGGTACATACTACTTTGTAGAAGGGATATTGACATCTTGGGTTCAGTTTAAAAGAGAGAGTTTAGATGGGTAAGACATTTGGGAATCATTTTTATATGAGGAATGGTTAGTGGAGACCGAACATTTATCATGGAGAAGAGATGAAGATTGAATTGGGTTGGGGGGACATGGGAGCTCTCATCAGTTATCTTGATGACTGTGATGTAGAAGAGGGAGAAGAATTGGCCTTTGTGGGTACATGGATAGAAACTAGAACCAGTGGGTAGAAGTCACAGAAGGAAATTTTCTAATTGTCATAACTGCAGAGATGGAAGGAAACTGTTTTAGAAAGTAGTAAGTTCTCAGGTGCTAGAGTTCTGGGCTGGCAATGAAGATTTCAGCATAGGATTGATGATAGTGTTAAATGAATTTTTTGATCTTTTCTAGCTGACAGGTCTTAGGATTTTATGAACATGCGATATAGGCATTTTATAGTAAAGATATAAGAGACATTTTTCCATAGAGATGCTTGAGTCTGCTTTTGGAAAGATATCTGAGGGTTAGCAGGCCACCATCTTCAAGAAAGATAGGGAAGTCATTCAAACAAAAACAGCCTTCCCACGAAAACAAAATCAGGAATTTTTAATTACCATTTACAAAGTATTTCTACCCACCCCCGCAAATAGAAAAAAAAAACACTGGGTAGAATATGTGCCACACCAGGGATATATGATTTTCATTACACTTCCAAAAAGTCTAGGAGATAAATGCACACCACATAATCACATGGTACTGTGAGATCAGGCTCCTGGTCATTATTGTCTAACCCCAGCATCAGAGGTGATAGGCAGTAGATTTATCCAGACTAAGCATAGCCAAAGGTAGAGAGAAAAATCACTCAAGAAATGGTTTGCACGTTTAAGTTCACTCTCATGTGTCACAGTTGCTGGGCCTGTTGCAGTAACACTTTGTGATGGTCAACTACTCTTTCTGAGTGTGGGCAGAAAGAGTGAGCAACCTCCCCAGTCTCAATGGGGTGATGTTATTTCTGGTAATGTCTCTGACAGGCGCTTCTCTGCGGAAATTTGTGTTCCTTTTCAAGTCTCCTTCTACCATATCCCTCTACACATGCAGTCCTTGCTTTCTTCTAGATACTCAGTGTATATAGAGTGGGGCTGCCAAGTCATCCTTTGCCTATAGGTCCTCTCACCTGACAAAGGGGTACTTATATCATCAATGGAATTTTTTAAATTTGAGAACTTAGGTTATTTAAAAAGAGTGATTCTCTAATATAATTCTCTTAAGTTTAAATTCTATATATCTACTTAGAATGAGTAAAAGAAAATTGTTATATGCTTCATATAGCATTTGGTATTGCAGGATAGTGTACTTCAATTTTCTAGATTTGGGGGGACGTTTAATGAAAATTATACATCCCACATGTGACATATGTCCTACCCAGTGGGTTCTTTTGAGGGGGGACATGTTGGGAGGATACCGTTTGCTGTTGTAAACTGATTTTGTTTTCTTTGTTAAGGTTGTTATTTGTTTGTTTGTTTGTTTCTGAAGTGTTGTTACCCCTATTCCAACCTTTTTGGACAACTTTGTGGTTTTCAAAAATATAATAGTGTTCATAGAAGGTAGAACTTACATTGTATTTACTCTTGTTTTGGCGGCTACATGAATTCCTTTTATTCTTCTATGATGCTTTCACTGACCATTCTAATTCAAAGCAGTCTTTTTCTTTTTATATATTTATCTTATTTGCCCATATCATTTGATTTTACTCCAAAATACAAAGCTATATGTGTCTTTATTTTGTGTCTCCTCCATTATACTCCAAACTTGGGAGTAGGGATCGCACCTTTGTCCTGCATAATTTTCTGTGTGGTGTCAGGGACAAAGGAGTTTAGGAACTTAACAGCAATGTAGTCCAGCCTGCTAAATACATGGAAAACTCATAAATAATTTGTTGCTTGATTTGATGCACATTTAGTATTTATGTGCATACCTGTATAGCAGCATGAATATAAGAAATTTTGAATTAGTGTATAATTTATCTTGAAACTAACAAAAAGTCTTAGAATTGAGAACTTTCAGGCCACCACCACCACGATAATAACATTTCTATTGTCCTTCATAGTTTATAAAGCTCTTTTACATATATCATTTCCTGACATCCTCAGATCCTCAAATTTTGTGAGGTAGAAAGGTGATTTTATTGTTGCCATTTTAGAAATAATTATACTAAGACCCAAAGAATCCACTTGCTAATAATTGATAGTAGCTGGGGCTATAACCTAAGACTTTGAACTCCAAATGTTATATGTGTCCTATTTTATCGTGCTGCTTCTGGATTATCTATTCATTCTTGTTGTCAGTGGACAGAATTTCCTTTCAGTGAAATCAGTCATCTAAAGAGTGTTGACTGAATGCTGAGGTTGTAATGCAGAGCACCTTTTTCAGGTGCGTTGGGGGAAGTAAGACTCCTACAGCATTTTGTTCTTACTCTACACAGATATGCACCCACCTACACAAATGCCCACCTATTTATTACAGCAATGATCACATTGAACTGTAATTTGTCTTTTTACATGTCTGTCTCCCCAACCAGATTGTGTGCTTCTTGAGAATCCTCTGATTATTCTGTGAGCTTCTTTGTATCCTCAATGCCAAATGTAGATCTTGGCACGTAGGTGCCCAGTTGGTTGAATCAATGAATGAATGATTAAGTGAATAAGGACATGAAAAGACATTATGCCCTCTGGGGGCTTACAGCCTTCTTGGGGAGATAAAGCATGAAATTTACAATAAATACGAAGATTTTTTAAAAAACAAAAAAATTTTAAGAGAAACTTTGTTTATAGGGTTTGTTTTTTTTTTAACTAATATAAAACAGATTCCCAGCCTGTAGTTCATGTAATTGCTTCCCGGCGTCAGGATTGGTCAGAACATGAGATTGCAATGGAGACTAGCCCCACCATAATTTATCAGGATGTATCCAGTGAATCACAATCAGCTACTTCAACAATCAAAGCTCTGTTAGAACTCCAACAGACAACAGGTATGAATTCACATGCTCAATTGAATGAAGCATGTTTTCTCTAGAGATGGGTTGTGCTAAAAATACTACCACTGTTCTATTTTCTTTGTTATTATTTGAGCACATTTCCCCCCTCTGGACTTGTCTTTAGTCATTAGTTCAGTCTGTTTACTTGTCAGTTCATTAAGATGTGCACAGGAGTACTGAAGGATAGATACAGTCAGCAGGAAGGAATGGAAAAAATGGCAGAGCTCCTTCTTCTCTGTCTCCTGATTAAAATGGACAGTTCTGTTGCATTTTTGTCACCAGAAAGGAGAAGATTCGTCGCTTCTAAGTAGAAAGATAGGTGCAGTGCAGTTGCCAATTCTATTCAAGAATAGTAGGAGGTAGATTCAAGGGCCCCTGCCATCCTCCTTGGTATTGGTGGAGCAGTTTTATGTTCATAAAACACCATTAATGGCCCTTTCTAGAATTCTAATTTATTTTAATTGTATCTTCATATTTCCTCGTATACTTTAACCACTTGAGCTTCCATGCAAAGCTATCCTTATTTTAAAAGATCTTATCAGTATTTCTATTTACTTAGTATCTTCAGTGAACTCTAGGTAAAACCTATGTTATAAATACTGACTTTTCTATTATAGTAGGTCAAAGACTATCAGAGTATTTAAGGACCTTAGCGATGATCTTATCCAATCCTTTCATTTTATGCATAAGTAAACTGATATCTAGAGAGATTACCCAATTGATTAGTGGCAGAGTGAAACCCATGTCTTGGTTTCTAGGTCAGTGTCCTCTCTACTTGTGGGGTGACTTTTGTATTCTTTTGGTTTTGTTTTGCTTTCTTTGTTTAAATGATTATTTTGATTTTGTCACATTATATGCTTTGTTGGAATAACTGAGTGATCATTCAACGGACTTAATTACTAGTTACTACTGTTTGGTACAACAGCTACTCTACGCTACCCAAGGAATACTAGCATTTAATGTAAGTCTGTGGTTAACATTTCTATATATTGATGTTATTTTTGGCCATAGTCATTTCCTCAGCTCCTTGTTTTTAACATACTTGGCCATTTCCATTAATGCCTTATAGAGAGGGTAGAAACCGAATGAATAGATTTTGTAGAAAAAATGATTAAGATAGAAAAGTAAATCTATCCACAGAAACTATATCCTGATACCAGGTTATTCCATAAGACATTTTTCTGCAGGTCATTTGACCTACAGAGAGGTCATTTTTTCCTAATACTGAAAATTTTTATTCTTTAAGCGTCATTGAAAACATTGCAACATTTCTTTAGAGATTATGTCAGATTTTTAATAGATCAAATTAAACTGGTCGCTGTGTTGCACTATTCTGGGTAGGTGTGCCTGAGAGGAAATTATGCTTTGTACTGCTTATTCACCCTTTATTTTCAGGTTGGTGAATTCAAGGATACCAGGGACTACCTTGAAGAAGGGTAAAGGAAGCACTCTAAGAGGAATGTGTATAAGGGAAATGGAACCAGTTGTCTGGCCTAGTGATGATGGGGGGATTTCACTCTGATTGCATATGTGTCCTTTTGCTAGGCTCTGGGTATGATTGCACCAGTTGTGGACTCTCTAGCCTTGCAGAGCAGTCTGCTTTGTTCTTTTCAGCCCATTGTCTCCTTAGTTGCTGCCAGGGTAGCACCCCAGAGGTCTGGTTCGTTATTCCCATGGACAACTCTGGTTTTTGATATTCGTTTGGAATAAAAGTTAACTCTTCCCCTGACTTTTTTATGCAGTAAAGGAAAAATTGGAATCTAAGCCAAGACAACCCACTATTGACCTGAGTCAAATGGCAGTGCCTATTCAGATGACCCAGGAAAAGAGACATTCTCCTGAGAGTCCATCAATTGCTGTGGTAGAGTCAGAACTAGTTGCTGAATACATCACTACTGGTAGGTGTCCTCTTAAAAAGTTGTATTAAGGTAGGAGAACTACCTTTCTGGATTTCATGGGATAGTTATTTGGGGGAGAATATATCTTTTGTAGTTTGCTTTGAGAACACATTCACTTTGTCCTTGGGATTTACGCTTTTAGGACGGGGGGAAAATCAATAGGTTGTTACAGAGTTTTAGAGTTTGCAAGTAATATAAAACTGCAGTTTGGCCATGAATAATATCTGTGAATGTAGGGCAACATTTGTAGACAGAGGATAAAATCTTTTTTATTTAAGAATAAACATTTTTAGGCATCTGAATTTTTTAGTTGGGGGGAGAGGAGGTAGATCATGGGAAAAAGAAAATCCAACCATTTTTTAATGTAAAGGGAAAAATGTGGAAAATTTTAAATTCTTATAAATACTTAGGAGTTCTGGTGGAAAGTGAATTAGGTATTTGTTTAAAATATAGTCTGGCAGCAAAACACTACTGAGATTTTTGGATGGCATATGTAGAGAATGGTGCAGGAAGGATAATAGATTCATTTTCTCATTCTGGTGAGGCCACACCTGGAATACTGCTTTCTGTTTTGGACACTTCATTACCTCAAGATTTGAAATAGTTGAGAGAAGTAGTATCGTGAATAATTAGGGGTTAGGAGAGAGGGCTTATGAGGCACTATTCAAGGAATACTTGTCTTAAGTGTCCTTCAGAAATAATTAAAAGAGAATATAAGGTTACAAATATTTGAAGGATGTAAATACCAAAGCAGGAAAGGAATTCTTTGGCATCATTTTAGGAGATATTAAGACTAATCAGTTAAAACTGCCAAATAGGGAAATCCATTTAAAGATTATGGAAAGCCACCTAGCATCTTTCTTTAGAGATGTTTAGCAGAAAGTGAAATGAAACAGAGGGCAGTATGTTAGTGAAATCAGTATTGACCTCTGGGGATGGACTAGATTATCATGAGTAGATGAAAAGACCTATGATTTCTTCCCATACTTATCCTTTTCAGAACACACTGATGAGGGGACAGAGGTTGCTTTTCCCCTTCTCGGTAAGTGGTGTGCATCCATTTGTAGTTTAAGCAAAGGTGAGAGATAACTGGGGAAAACTACCTTAAATGGATGTGCTCTACTCTGGTTTGGTAGAGGAAAGGGAACCTTCAGTCAGTGAAAAAAAGGAAGAGAGATTTTCTTTCTTAGAAATGAGCAGTGACATTGGAAAAAAATAAGAGTTCTTTAAAGAAATAAGTGACTTTATGGTATTTATTTGGCACAGTTAAGGTCACTTCAGCTGTTTTCCAAATACTCACTGTGACCTCCTTCCCTAGTCTCCTCCCATCATATCCTCAGTCACAGGAGCATTTTCTTTGACTTCAAAGCCATCTTAGTGGCCCTAACCTGTTGTATTATCATGCAGTGGGTGTTAGTTTTATCTTAACTTTCCTGCGCTCTGGGGAAGAACTTATAGTATCTTGAATAAAGGTTATTTTTAAATGGTTTTAGTCAGTCTTTTATTAAATCAATTTCATGTCCTAATAAAATTAATGTAATAATTATAAAGATTATATGGACAGCAGAAATGTGTCATATAATCTGATAATTTCATCAGAAATTGCCTTTACTTTTCAAATATCATTCATTTCTGATGATGCTTTCATAAGTAAAAACTATATTAATTTGATTGCTTAATTTTAATATTAGTATGATTTGTTTTTCTTTTATTCAGTCACATTGTACATGATTTTAGTAGTTGTTTTGATATGAACCCTAACTCCTTTTTTTCCAGTTTGGTTGAGCACATGAGCACATGTGGAAGATTTATTAATTCATGTAATTTAAAATGTACATATAAAACAAACTCTGACACTACAGTACATTTATCAAAGAAGAGTTGTGATGCTGCCTCTAATCTCTTCCATCAGATGGGGGCATGTGTGCGAGTATGGCAATCATTCATTTGTGAATGCAGATAGAATGTGTTATAGCAACAAACAGAGCTTGTTTCTGTTTCACTGGATAGTGTGAAAGCCCTGTACCTATGACATATAAGTGTCCCTTTTACTTTGACTTCCGTGGTGATCATCTTACCTTGGACACCCCCCTAATGACTTTTCTAAGTATGGAACCACTGTTACTTGAAATTGTAGGTCAAAATATATGAGCATTAGAGTCATGGATTATTGAGAGAGTTTTAATATTCTCAAAACCCTTAGCTACTTTTCTAGATTTTTTTTCTCAGTAAACATAATCATTTTTAAAGCTTTGTAGAATAAGAAGTGGTGAATGTATATACTGTTTAAAGCATTGAAATTATGATCGATTGGCATCAATATAGATGAATAGTTTACTCAATGGGACCTTTGTAGCAAGAGAATATTATTTCAATCTATACCCGTTTGTGTCAGATGAACTAAATTTGAGAAGATGAAAGAACACTAATTTTTCTATTATTTTTTAAAATTTATATTTTAGTACTTAATAATTTAAGTACTATTTTCAATCCATTACTTCATTTGGTTCTCTTCTAGGTAGAAAAAAATTTTTATTATCCCTTAAAAAAATAAAACTGTAAGTTTTAGAGGTTGAATAGAGTTTAAGTGACCTCTTCAAATTCACACAGCTGGTCGATGGCAGTGTGGCACAGAGTCCAGGCATGACTCCTGGTCCGGCTCTCCTCTGCAGTGTCACCTTGACCTCTGACACCTTTAGGAACTGTAAGGAATGAAACAGTGTCACTTCATGTAAAGGAGTGGATGTTTCTGGTTTTCCTTACATTTGGAGCTGAGATAAAGAGATTACATTTGTATTGTCTTACCATCCTTAAATTCATCTGGCATCTATTACAGAAACAAATCCCCGTTTTGTTATCTTAGTGGGACGAAGGGCACTGGAGAATGTGAGTACAACTCACAGGAGGTGAGTTGTACCCAAAGACTCTGAAGGGTTTGTTCCGCCTTTGTGTAGGGTTTTTCACCGTGCTTCCATATACATTTTTCATATCATCCTTATAATAGCTCTGTTACTCCCATTTTACCGACGAGGATAGAGTCTCAGAGAAGTGACTTTCTCAGAGTGACATGGCTCATAGACGGGCAGACTCTGGTCTTCTGCCTCCTGGTTCACAGTATCACACTTTGTCTGTGATGCAGTTTCACAGACATTTGTTTAAAACGGCTGCTGGTTACAGATAATATAGTGATTTCTGGAGAAATAGCATCACCTCCTCTATTTTCAGTCAGCCATCGCTCCCAGCCTCAACAGCCTTCGCAGCCCCAGCGCACGCTGCTCCAGCATGTGGCTCAGTCACAGACCGCAACTCAGACGTCAGTGGTGGTGAAGTCCATCCCAGCCTCCTCCCCCGGAGCGATCACCCACATCATGCAGCAGGTTGTGTCTCCACTTTCTCTTCCTGCCTTCTGTAACTGCAGTCTGCCTGAAAAGAGGTTCAGTGTCTTCCCCTGTTGTAAGGGGGAAATAACTGGATCAGAGTGTTTGTATTTCTTTCATCTCTGAGGAGTGAGTAGAGGAAATGAATTGAGAGTATCAACAAAATAATTAAGAAATAGTATTCTTGGATTTCCCATGAACTCTTACTATCTCAAAAGGGTGGGGCTATCTAAATGAATCTATGGCATCAGAATTGGTCACTGCTTCTAAGAATTTTATTGTTATGCAAGAATTTATCACTGGGGTAAGATTTTCGAATGAAATAGAAGTTGAGTTGTTTTGCTATTTGTTGTTTTTTTTATTTGTTTTACTTTTTGCTTTTATAATGAATCCTCATGGGAACATATGAATAAATAGGTAAATAAATATTTGACTTATTTTTACTATATGTGACCAATTAAGAAGGAAAAGACTCAACAGTAAGGAGAATGAATTAATTAAAACAGAAAATTTGGTACCTGGAATGTGGGGAAAAGGAAATGTATTAAGTTGATTTTGTGTCAGATACTGTGCTTTGAGCTTTAAATACACTAACTTCTTTAATTCTCACTATTATCCTGTAAGGTGGGTGTATTATCCCTCTTACAAACGAGGAAACTCATGCTCACAGAAATTAAATAATTTATCTTAGGTGGCAGAGCCAGGATTTAAACCCCAAACAGCTTGCCTTTATTTTAAAGTAATATCATAGATATCAGATATTCACATGACTTACTGGTATTCACATAAATCACCATCACTCGACTGGTAACAGTTGACCCTAATGGTAGGCAATGAAGAGATTGTTGAATTAAAAACCCGTGTGTGGAAGTTCATTATGAAATAGGGGAGGGCTTTGATTGAATCTCAAAGCCTTAAAGTTTAGAGTGAAGGTGTAGCAAGAAGGATGGGGTTGGGCTGGATCTTGTGACACTGAGGGAAACCAGATGGCCAGAGGTTTTGCTGGGTGTCGGATCTCAGCCTGGAGTCTGGCTCTTACCTGGCTGGTCCTGACATTGACCTTTCTCAAGACAGCCAGAAAGGTCAGGCAGGCTGGCCCTGTGACTCAAGATCAAGTCCTCCGTCCAGCGCTAGTATAACTGACACCAGCCAATCTCCCTTTCCACTGACAGGAGTGCTCTTGTCCCCCCTCCCCTCCTTCCTTCCAGGGAGCCAGGTCTCTGGGAAATTGTTGCCTCGTGGGCCTGGAATCTGAGCAAAGGGCAAGGAGGGATAGTATAGAGGGTTTTTTCCCAGACCTTTGTGAAGTCTGGTAAACCATCTCTACTCTCACCAGAGAGGCCCTCTGTGGGGACTAGGACAGGCGGGTTCCTCAGACAGTAATTCTTACCTTCTGGACAGCGTTGGAATGCACGTGGCCAAAGTGGGCTTCTCTGACCCTCGGCTTTTCTCTGGATGCCTCTTCCTGGGTTGTTGCGTCTTTCTTTGGATGGTTAACATCGATGACCAGGCTGGAGAGCTGTTTCTTTAGCCAGGGAGCCCTTTCTTCTTTTTATGTGTTGGCCTGTGCTTGCAGAGCAACCTTACTCTTCTTGCCTGTAAGCTCTGGTCCCTCTTGAACTTTTCTTATAAAAGTGAGTAGACCAGCTTTTACAGTACTTAACATCTGAGAATTGAAATTGCAAGAGTCTCAATGTGAAGTCCTCTTTAGATTTGGAAACCCTAAGGTTTCTTCGTCTTTTTAGGCTCTTCCCTCTGAAAATTTTTGCATGAGTCTTATAACCAAGTCTTTTCCAATTTGAGGAAAATGTAGCAATGTAGGTGTTTTCCTTATTTCATTCTTACTTTGTGCCTTTTTTACTTAGGCATTAAGCAGTCACACTGCTTTTACCAAACACAGCGAGGAACTTGGAACTGAGGAGGGCGAGGTTGAAGAGATGGACACTTTAGACCCTCAGACAGGTCTGTTTTACCGATCTGCCCTGACTCAGTCACAGTCCGCTAAACAGCAGAAACTTAGCCAGCCTCAGCTGGAACAGACTCAGCTGCAAGTGAAAACTCTGCAGTGCTTCCAGACTAAACAGAAGCAGACCATCCACCTGCAGGCAGACCAGCTCCAGCACAAACTCCCGCAAATGCCCCAGCTTTCCATCAGGCATCAAAAACTCACCCCTCTCCAGCAAGAACAAGCACAGCCCAAGCCAGATGTACAGCACACACAGCATCCTATCGTGGCCAAAGACAGGCAGCTTCCTACCTTAATGGCACAGCCCCCGCAAACTGTAGTACAGGTGCTTGCAGTGAAAACCACACAGCAGCTCCCTAAACTGCAACAGGCTCCGAACCAACCAAAAATCTACGTGCAACCCCAAACCCCCCAGAGCCAAATGGCGCTCCCAGCCTCGTCAGAGAAACAGCCGACAAGCCAGGTAACGGAATATTGATAGCATGCAAAGTTAAACTTCTCTGTTCACGGAAAAAATGAGACCATCACGACCCTAACGTGATTAGCAGTGCTTTCTCCTGGCAAGAGGAAACGCGAAAGCCTCATTACACTGGTGTTAGTTCACCCCATCAGGAGGTTGGCGTTAGGGAAGAAATGCACACCTTAGTAGAGGAAGGGAAAAAATCGTATCACTTAGAACTTGATTTTCCAGGCATTTTTTAAATGAAGTCACTTCAGCATTGATCAACAGTGCATAGAAGTGATATCCCTAAATTATTTTTATTCTTTCTGTATAAAATATTTATTTCCATGCCTGTAAACTCCTATTTCTGTGACAATAATGCTAACTATAGTCTTTTAAGGAGCTTCATTGAACATTTTCTTTCGTAATTTACATCATCACCATCTAGTTAATAAATTATCTTCTAGATTGCAGAGGAATTATCTGTGGATATGTGAAAGAAAAACTATATTCGGGAAAGTCAGTGGCTTTGGAGTGACGTGTGTATGTGTAAATTATAAATATATATATATAGAATATGTTTGTGTAAATGTATTTTGAAGCAACAGATTTTAAAACGCTTTTTATTTTAAAAAGCCGAAGATTATATGAAATAATTTGAGACAGGTTGAAGGTATACTGTGTGGGAATATAAGTCCCAAGGAAAACAAGGCTGCTGTGACTTTTTTTTCCTTTATTGCTATGAACTTTGGCTGGCTGAACAAAGGTTCTTTCAACCCCGCCTCTTTCCCTAGATTCCTTATAACCTGTTATTTTCCTACCCAGCCCTCTTGTCCAAACACCAAGCTTCACAATGCCTTCCTAGTATACCGCACGAGTGTTTCTTTTGCCATGTTGTCTGGGGTGTTTGATAGGTTTTCTCAAAGAGATGTAGCTGTAACACACACAACCCCAATTTGTTTTCAGGTGGAGCAGCCAGTTATAACCCAAGGATCCTCTGTTACAAAGATAACTTTTGAGGGGCGCCAGCCACCCACAGTTACAAAGATAACTGGTGGCAGTTCTGTGCCTAAGCTGACATCACCAGTTACAAGCATATCTCCCATTCAGGCCTCTGAGAAGACAGCAGTGTCAGACATTTTGAAAATGTCTTTGATGGAAGCTCAGATTGATACAAATGTAGAGCATATGGTAGTGGATCCCCCAAAGAAGGCTCTTGCCACTAGTATGCTCACTGGTGAAGCAGGATCATTATCCTCCACCCACGTGGTAGTGACAGGGATGGCGAATTGCACTCCCCAGCAACAGAAATGTAGAGAGTCCTGTTCAAGTCCATCTGCCGTTGGCCCTCCCCTAACAACAAGGAAAATCGATGCACCAGGAGTGCCTGCGACAGGCCAGTTCATGCGTATTCAGAATGTAGGCCAAAAGAAAGCCGAAGAGAGCCCAGCAGAAATTATCATCCAGGTAAGAATTAGAGCTCTTGAGAACTCCTGAACATGAGAATTCTTGGGCATCTTGGGGCTGGTGGGGCTGGTGTGTTTGGGGCTGTCACTGGAGGAGTCAGGCCAAGATGGGAAAAAGACAGATTATCTTGATACGATGTTTGACAAATTTGGTTTAATACTATTCAAATGTACAATGTTATATTTATTTTTTGGAAATGAGTCCTAGAAAATTGATGGATATTGTCACAAGGCAACCCATATGTCAGCTGGGTTTATAAATGCAAACCACACTTCCTAGTGTTAACTCAGCAAGTCACCCCTGAAGACTGGCAACTTCTTGGGATCAATTTTGGGCTGCCTAATCTTTGCTCAAACACTCCTGGGATATAATTGGGTTGTACTTCTATTTCAAGTACATTTTGGGGACCCTGGCCTTGGAAAAACATAATTCTTGATTTTGGCCCAAATTTATGGTTTTCGGGACAATAAACCTTAATTAACTGAAATGTCTGGAGAAACATGTTGTAAGAGAATTTTCTAAGTAATTTAATTTTATATCTAACTTGGGATTAACCATAAAGCTTTGCTTTTTGTTTCAATCATTGTTATTGAAAAATTTTGTTATGGTTACTGTTCTGCCTTGGTAAGTACAGGCTAGTGAACATAATGTCTTATATTCCCTTCATTCTAAACTCATCTTCCATCATGCATAATAGATCAAGACTGAAGAATTACTTAGTTCGGACTAGCCCTTAGAAATTGTGTTTTATTTCCCTCTCCCCTTGCAGGGTACCACGCTATATTCTTGACAGTTGTCATTTTTTGATAAGCTGACAGGTGTCTTAAAAGGTATCAGAGCAGCACATTTTAGTTCATTGAGAACTTTTGGATTTATGAAATGTAGATAGTCTAGGACTTACCATAGATTCAGACTTGGAAATTTCTGTGGTAAACTTATCCTTTTCCATGATGCCAAGCTATGAGAGAATGCAAATTTACTAATATTAATCCAAATATGATATAACTAAGTATGGGGGAAATGCTTAAAGGCACATAGAACTGGCTGTTGAATTATTCAAATAATTTGGTTTTCCCTGTTAAAACAAATGCTAGTGAATTAAATAATCTTTGACAAAGAGATTTTTTTTCCTCTAAAGAGAGAGTACAGTGAAAAAGAATGGTTTCCTGGCTTTACCATTGACTGTGACTTTGGGCAAAGCTACTTACCCTCATTGAGCCTTAGTCTCCTCATCAGTAAAACGGGAATAAGGTACGCCTACTTTACGTGATGGATGTACGGATTACTTAAAATTGAAATGAAGCACCTAGCACAGTACCTGGCTCATAGTGATTGCCCAACAGATGGTAACTTGTTTAATTTTTACTAAAATTTACTGTGGATCTTGGGGATTTAAATTTGTATGCTCACTAAATTGAAAATAATTTTGGATAGCTTAACTGGAGATTATTTTCTGCACATTATGAACAGGGGTGAAAATACAATTTGTTTCATGTATCAAGGATAATAGCTGATTAATAGTTTCTCTACAGAATGCTCAGCTAATTTTTAGCATGTATCACGTGCTAGATTGCAATATCAGAGGCAAAGGCAGCATAGTGATTAGGAATCAGACTTTTGGCGTCAGAAATAACTAGATTTGAATCTCACCTGTACTCTTTACCAAGATTTTGGCCTTGAGCAATAGTTAACCTCTGTGCCTCAGTTTCAATATCTTGAAATGGAAACAGTAGCATTCACCTCATGGGGTTGTTTTGAGAATTAGGTGAGAAGATGTATATAAAGCAGCTGGTCGAGTGTCTGATGGAGAGTAAAATTCAATAAAGATAGCCCTTGTTATAATCATCATTTATACAGTGTTAGAACATTTTCAGATCATGTTAGTAATACTTAGCTCTGACCTGAAGTACTGATTTTGCTGATTCAGTAAAATGCCATTGGGAATGAGTGAAAGAAGTCTGCAGAAGTGCTTTGATATTAAATGCTTTGAATGAAAAGCATCATCCTTTTAGACAGCAATAATGTGTATTTCATTTGTTTGTTCATTCATTCCACAAGTATTATTTAACTTTTTATGTTCCAGGCACTGTGCCAGGTACTGGGAATAAAATGATGAACAAGATGAATCTACTGTCCTGAAGGAGTCTGTATTGTAGAATTCATAGTATTTTAGAACTGCAAGGGTCTTTAGAGTGTATCTTCTCCAGCTATCTTATTTTACACAAGATCAAACTAAAGCTCAAGGAAGTGAAGTGACTTTTTCAGAGGTCTACAAGTTGGAGCCAGAGCTGAACAAAAGTCCTGGTCTCCTGACTCTGAGACTTTTTCACAATGATTAGCTAAATGGAACAGGAACAAACACACAAAAAATCTGACTGTATTTACATTTAAAATGTGCTTAATGATCAAATTAAAGTATCCTTCAAAGTCTCTCTCTAGGCACAGACTTCAGCCTCCTTTATTAGAAGAGGAGCCATCAAGGAGGAGTAAGATTATTTTGAGTTTTATAGGACTTAGCTTTGAACCCTGACCAGCTATGAGACGTTGATTAACTCACTGACCCTCCTGGTTTCCTCATTTGTAAAATGGGAATAACGTTTTCCTGATAGTGTCGTTACGGGGATTTAGTAGAGTATCACAGGTGAAAGGGCCTAGCACAGTGCCTGGTGTGTAGCAGTTGTCTAATAAATGTCAGATCCCTTTCCTTCTTTAGTGTTGTTGCAAAACCTGTTACCTTTTTTTTTTTTTTTTTTTTTTACCATAAAGCTCCTCTCCTGTGTCTTCTCTTCCAGGCCATTCCCCAGTATGCTATTCCTTGTCACTCCAGCTCCAATGTAGTGGTAGAGCCTAGCGGGCTCCTTGAGCTGAACAACTTCACCAGTCAGCAGTTGGATGACGATGAAGCAGCCATGGAGCAGGACATAGACAGCAGCACAGAGGACGGGACTGAGCCCAGCCCCTCTCAGAGCTCTGCTGAACGGTCCTAGTGTTTTGGACACAGGAGTGCACTTTAAAACCCACTTGGTTACCAAGTGTCCAGGGGAGCCCTTGTATTCTGATGTCTGAAGAGAGCACTTTCCCACGCTTAGGCCGTAGCGAGGCCCTGCAGCAGCAGCGTTTCAGCAAGCATGCTGCAGGGGCAGCGTTTGAAACAAGATAAAACTCACAGGGGAATGAATGTGCTTTTGAAAAAAGAAGAAAAAATGAAAAAAGAAAAGAAAAAGATGCACATCCACAGCGGCTTAAGACCTGATCCTCTTCCTCTGTGGGACCATGGCTGGTGAAAGAGTTTACCTGGCAGCGCGAAGACGTTTTCTCTGAATGTTCCTCAGCCGGTTTCTGCTGAGCAAAACACCGTCAAACACGGAGAATGTGTATAGTTTGTACTTTGAAACAGTGTTTCAGGAACAGGTTTTTTTTAAATCTTACGTTTTTGCAAATCCTTGGAAGTGTTAAATTGGTTAACATTTTACATTTGCTCAGATCATAGTTTATAAAATAACTAGAAAAATACTGGCATTAAAGAATCCTTGCTGGAGGGTGAAAATCAGATCCCTAACCGGTGGGAAGTGCTTTTTTGGGTGGCTGTACATTCTCACCAATTGTATGCTAATTTATTGTGTTGTTGTTCCTTTGTCTGGCACACTTGCCTTCTATTTATTTAAATGTAAACATTTCAATGCAGACTATATTTCTTGTGACAAATTTCCTGTAAACCAGGATTGCCTACCTTTCCACCTCCCCACTCCCCACTGTAAGAAAACTTAACGAGAAAAATGTTTCATTGTGAAGCAGAGGAAAAAAACATTTTCTGACCCAAAGGAAATGTTCGCTTATATTCAGGAAAACAGATTATTCATATGACGCTGTCTCTACATTGAAATTGCACATTCATGTTGGACTGAGAGTTTGAAAATCTTTCACATACTTTTGTTTAACCCCCTTTGAAATGTATAAAAAGTTCACTTACAGTTCTAAATGTAATGTGTTTAAGCATTCTGCCTTTTAGGACACAGTTTGTTTAAGCAATATGTTTGGGTCTTGTGATTACTGTCTGTCACAGGTAGAGTGAGGGGAAAGAGGGTGGGAGGGGAAGAGGCCATTTTGACAAGTTGTGGCAAAGGAAACTATACTTTTCACTTTTTAAAAAAATGTAAATAGAAAAGTTTTTAACGGTTTTATATAGATTTCACTATGAATAAGCGTTTTAAGACTGACAAATGTTGAACTGTACATACATATATCAGCATAACTGCCCAATTTTTTTGGTGCTGAAGTACTGTAAGTAGAATTCACCAACAGTCTCCTGAGTTTTGCATCTATATCTGGAAAGAAGAACTGTGATGCTGTAGTTAACAAATTCCCACTAGAGTGACACTGAAGATTTAAACACAAGCATTCATAGGATGCACTGATCTCTGGTAGTTGTCATTATTCCTGTTAGGTGATAATGACTTACCCATAGATGGAGCTGTTGGATATTATTTTATTGTACAAATTCATGTTTAAAAAGACTTTGTGACTGTTTATAGTTAAGTAATTTTTTAACCTCTCGGGTCATAGACTTTGAAAATCTAATTACACTATGAACTCTCTCACCAAAAAGATACACATGCCAATATACATGTTAGATTTTGCATACAGTTTTAGGGGTTCGTGGGCCCCTCAGCCTACCCTGTATTCCAGGTTAAGCCCTCTGTTATGGTCAATCCATTACTTATGGATGTAAGTTTTTATAAAATAAAATATCTTAAATATCTGTGAATCAGGTAATATGAGCAGACTTGAATAAAATTATACATTCTACTTCTGTATATTTGGCAGCACAGCATGCCCGTGTCCCTTTGAGAATTTAGCTTTAATATGTTTCAGCTACCAGAATGGCAAATGAAACTTTCATAGTCTACATTTTTAAAAATTAGTGTATATATTAACAAATTATCAAATGGGGGGTTTAATTATTTTTCTTTTAAAGGTGTTAATTTCAAGGACAGCATGAATTCTTTTATTCAACAAATACTAATTAAGCATCTCATATGTTCCAGGTACCATTCTAAGCACCAGAGATACTGTAGTGAATAAACAAAATTCTACCCTTACGGAGCTCACAAACAGGGCTTCCTGCTGGTGACATGGATGTGAGGGCCAGAGAACGGAGGAAACGAGAGGGACTCTTAGGTTTCTTGATTAAGCAGGTGGTGATACCATATATGGATCTCCAGGCATCCCTTTGCGTAGTCTTAGCATTAGTAATTTCATTTTTAAGTCCTTGAGCTAAATGTAATTTTCAGTCATTTCTGTGAAAGATATTTGAAGATAATGCTGCAAAATTATCAGAATCCTAACAACTGGTATAGATGGTGATAAGAAAAGTATATTTGATTTAAAGAACTTTGATAAATACTTCATAGTGCAAATGCAGTTCAAGATGAACTTAGAGAACTTTTTTTAAAAAACAGCTCTATTGAGATTAATTCACAGGCCATGTAATTCACCCATTTAAAGCGTGCAGTTCAGCGGTTTTTAGTATTAAGTCACAGAGTTGGGCACCCATCACTACAATCAACTTTAGAAACGTCTGTATACTCCCCAGGCGAAGCCCTTTACCCCTTAGCTGTCACCCTGAAACCCTCACCACTGCCCCCCACCCCAGCCCTAGGTGGCCACTGCTTTCTGTCTCTGGATTTGCCTAGTCTGGACATTACATATAAAAGGAATCACACAATATGTGGTCTTTGTGACTGGCTTTCACTTAGCAAGTATTTTCAAGGTGCATCATGTTGTGGCATGGGTCAGTGTTGCATTCCTTTTCGTGGCTCAGTAATATTCCATTGCAGTTGTATATACCATATTTTATTTACCCATTCATCATTTGATGGACATTTGGGTTGTTTCCAATGTTTGGCTGTTATAAATAATGCTGCTGTGAAAATCTGTATACAAGTTTTACCTATGCTTTTAGTTCTCTTGGGTATCTATCCAGGAGTGCAATTGCTGGGTCATACAGTAGCTGTATTTAAAGACTTTGAGCAACTGCCTAATCGTTCTCCACAGCAACTGCACATTTTATACTCTTTCCAGCAGTGTAGGAGAGTTCCTATTTCTCTACATCCTTGCCGACACCTGCTGTTGTCTTTTTCGTTATAGCCATCCTAGTGTGTGAAGTGGTACCTCATTGTGTTTCTGATTTCCATTTCCCTGATGGCTAACGATGAGCATCTTTTCATTTGGTTGTTGGCCATTGGCCATTCATATAGCTTTGGAAAAATGTCTGCTCGGGTCCTTTGCCCATTTGTCAATTGAATTATTTTCTATTTTATTATTTAAATTGAAAGTTTTTGAAGTACAGGAAATATTTCAACTCTTAAAAGTAAGCTTTTCTCTGATAATTAATTCATCATCCTTAAAATCTTAATCAGGTTCTAGTTCTTCCACTTTAATGTAACGAATTGCTTTTAAATACTTTTTTTCCGGTGGGGGAGGTGAGGTGGTTCTCTCAAAGCAGCTGGGATAGTAGGAGACATAGTAAAAAGGAAATAGTGGTCAGGTGGTCTGGATCCGAGTCCCAGACTCCTCTTTTTGTTGATTATATGAACTTGAGCAAGTCACATTACTCATAATACCATGTGTTTCTGACACCGCGGGGTTATTGTGAAGACTAGATGTAGTAGTACAGGCACAGAGTTAGGTGCTCCATTTTTGAAGTCTGGTATTTATATCATCCTCACTTTCTAGTGAATAAATAGAAGACTCAGAGACAAATGATGTACCAAAACAGATTAAATGCCAGTAGGCATCATGCTGAGCCATGAGTTGCTGCTCTGTAGAGGAATGTGTGTGTTCCACTGAACACAGGACTGACCTTTGAAAGGGCAGAGGAACTTCGCGTTGGTCTACAAGGAGGGACGCCAAAAAATCTGAGATTACCTTCTGGAGCATGGTCCCCTTGTAGTACAGGCTTCCCCTACTGGGCGCGTGTTCCAGGAGCCCGTCTGGTCTGTACTAGTGTACCAGCTGGCCTTTTTGTGAGAGGCTGCGTTTGGCTTCAGTGAATTTTTTGGCATATACTTTTAACATTTGCGCATCTCATGATGGGTGCTTTACAAGCACACCTGCCCACACCACACTGAGTTGTCAGTAGTTTTTGACCAAAAGCAGTATGACATCTGTGCCTCGCCCTCCCTATTCAGCAGTTCAGCCCGAGTGACTTTGTTTCCCCGGATGAAAAAAGTCCTCAGAGCGAAGCGTTTTGCTGATGTGGAAGACAGGAAACAAAAAACAGCAGAAGTACTAAAAGGTATCAAAATTCACGAGTTTATAACTTGAGCGGTGGAAAAACATCTCGATAGGTGTGTTGCATCAGACGGAGAGTATTTTGAAGATGACTGGAGTTTAAATGTAAGAATAAATACACAGATTTTTATAAATAAATTCCGGTTTTCGGGGGGAAACTCCCCCTTATATAACATCTCTTTACCAACCTTGGGTGATTTCACACAGGTGCTCGATTTACGTTTGTTTTTTGAGTTCAATTATGTGTCACAAATCCCAGATAAGAGGAAGTAAAGTGAAAAAGCACCATATAAGCAAGGTCTTTCCAAGAAAGGACAGTGAAAAAAACAGCCTGCTGTGTCTGCTTTAGGTTTATAAACTTAAGTAGGCAAGGCTTGATGACCTAATATTGAAAAAAGAAGAAACGGTAGGGTCGGATTTGTAGAGAAGCACTCGTGAGAAGCCTCGTTCCACCTTCTTCCCTCTCCCTTACATATATACACACTAAGTAGAAATATGTGCTTGCTTTTTTTTTTTTTAACCAGACGAACCTGGGTTTGAATCCTGACAAGCCATGTGAACTTGGACAAGCTCTAAGATGCTCAAAACAGCAGAAGATGGAAAGAATTATAATGCCACAGTAATTCCCACTTAAAAAAAAAAAAAGACCGATCTGGTATCTTGATTTTTCTTTCTCTTTTAACAAGTAGTTATTGGGTACTTTTCATGTGTAGACGTTGAGGACGTAGTTGTCAGCCAAGGGGAAAAGCCCCTACCCAGATGGAGCTTCCGCCCAGTAAAGGAGATAACGGTAAAGTTCACAAGTAAGTATATTGCTGAATACACTAAGCGCTGTGGTGGAGAAATGCATGGTGCCGTGGTAGCATAGAAATGCAGAGGGGGGAGAGTTTCCCTCAGGATGGAATGCTTAAGCTGTGATCCGAAGGAAGATGTCACTAGGAAAAAAGGACAAGGACAGCTGTCCAGGCAGATGGACAGCAGGTACGGAGGCCCCGTGGCGGGAGGGGAACTTCCAGTAGGCCAGAGTGCAGCAGCGTGGAGAGCAAGCGCAGCCAGCGTGGTGGGGCAGAAAGTACAGAGTGAACTATATGTGGGTTATGATAAAGGTTTGGGTCTTTATTCTAAGAATGAGATGTCATTGAAAAGTTTCCAAGCATTGGAGCTGGCAAAAGGAATGACTACATTTACAGATTATTTGGAATTATGTTGGTCCGTTAGAACAGAAAAACACATTTGACATTTCTTTTTTGGGTGCCCGTCTCAACTCCTTATGTCCCTCTATCAGGCATCTTCAGTGGTTTCCCCAGTATTGTACTGTAACTCACGTGCAAGGGTCTCAGCCAAAGCATCAACCGATGTTTCTAGATTCAAAACCCTTTTCACTACCCTGACGTTCTGCCTATCCTCCAGCAAACACACCTTTTAGGCTCTGCAGTCGAAAGTCTCACTCCTGAAAGCCTAGCTTGAATTCCCCCCTCTTCACCAAGACTGCTCAGATCTTTTCGCTGAGGACTCACCCCCTGCCCTGCAGGGTTCCTGTAGCATTTGGGGAGAAATACATGCTCACTTAGTACTTAGCATTAATTACTTACTGTGAATTACTTGCATTGCATTATGGTTCTCTGTGTAGGCAAGGATTCACATTTTACTTTTTTGAAGTCATCCAATGTGCTTTGCAGTTATTCTAAAAAATTCTTTCAGCCTAAAGTGAGAGGTACTGAGCTTTCTACATTCTTCTCTCCGCCTTTGAATCTCTAGGCTTGATATTCAAGTTTGTTAGAATTTAGTGAGATCATAGATGATCTTGGTAGGATTCACTCATATTCAGTCAACAACATTCATTCTATTTGGTTCTCCACAGGACCAACTGCTTTTCTATATACGGTAGAGTTCAACTCAACCTGTGTCCCTGCTCACTCAGTGCCGTCGTCCTGACGCTGCCATTTACACTGTAGCAGGGGTGTCCAACCTTTGGCATCTCTGGGCCACACTGGAAGAAGAGTTGTTTTGGGCCACCCATTAAATACACAAACACTAACGAAAATGTGAGCAAAAAACGTCCCATAATTCTCATGATATCCGCCACCACAGATAAGCACAGAAGTCCTCACATAATAACCCTAATGATGCAGCGGGCCTTTTGATAGTCTTTTAAGATAGGTGAGCAGGTCACAAGTTTGTGATCACTAGTATAGAAAATGTACATATCTAAGTAATAAAACTAAGTAATGTTTTAAGTAAATTTATGATTTTGTGTTTGGCCGCATTTTACAGCCATCCTGGGCTGCGTGCAGCTGGAAAGCCACAGGTTGGACACCCCTACACTGTGTCTTCAACCTCCACCTACATAGGGGTTAAATCATTGAATATATACTTGTTGAGCAGTTACTATGTCCCAGGAACTGTTCTAGCCACTGAGGATATAGCAGCGAACACAATAGTGTGGGGGAGGGGGGAACTGCTCTCTATACTTTACATTCTGAATGGGTTATAAATATAAATTTAAAAATACATAGAATCTTAGTGATAGGAAAAACAGAGGGGAATATTAAGTTCTAGGGCCTACGGGTGTGACATTTTAGGCAGGATAGACAGGGAAGTACTCACATGAAGGCAACTTGAAAAAACCCTGAAGAGCGTGAGGGAGTCAGCCAGGCTGGCGTCTCTAGGAAGAGTGTTGAAGGTGGAGGGAACAGCAAGTGCAATGGCCCTGAGATGTGTATCTGGCATGTTCAAAGAGCAGTAAGGAGAATAATGAGTTCAGATTAGGGTGAATGGGGAGAGAGGGTGCAGTGGGATAGAAGATCATAGGGAGAACTAGAAACTATTCCTAAGTGTTTTTCTTATGAAAAAAATGTTGGATTTTGTGAAGTGCATTTTATGCATCAATTGAGGTGATCATGTGGGTTTTCCCCATTCTATTAATGTGTAAGTGGATTGATTTTTCTTATGTTGAACTATTCTTAAATTCCTGTTGTAAATCCCACTTGGTTAAGGTATATAACCCTTTTAATATGCTGTTGGATTTGATTTGCTAGCATTTTGTTGAACATTCTCATGTTTATATTCATGAGGGATATTGGTCTGTAATTTTCTTGTTATGCCTTTAGCTGGCTTTGGTATCAGAGTAATGTTGATGTCATAGAATGAATTAGGAAGTGTTCTCTTTTATTTTCTGGAAGAGTTTGAGGAGGATTGATGTTATATCTTTAAATGTTTGGTGGAATTCACTAGAAAAGCCATCTTGATCCTGGAATTTTCTCGGGAGGTTTTTGATTAGTAATTCAATATTTTTCTTCTTATAAGTCTGTTGAAATGTTCTATTTCTTTTAAAGCCAGTTTCTATAATGCGTGTGTTTCTAAGAATTTGTTCATCCTTCTCCATGACCTGATTTGTTGGGTTACAGTTGTGCATAGTATTCGTATACATTTACTTCTGTAAGGAAGCAGTCAGGTCCCTGCCTTCATTTCCAATTTTAGTTATTTGTGTCTTCTATTTTCCTTGTCAGAAGCTAACGGGTTGTCAATTTTATTGATCTTTTTCAAGAACTGTTGTTTTTTAATCAATACTTTGTGGTGTTTTTCTCTTCTCTATTTTATTTATCTCCATTCTGTTCTATATTATTTCCTTCCTTTTGCTAGCTTTGGGTTTAGATTTGAGATCTTTCCTCTTTGCTAATGTAGGCATTTATGGCTAAAATTCCCCTCTGAGCACTGCCCTTGTTGCATTCCATAAATTTAAGTGTGTTGTGGCTTTTTAAAAAATGTATCTCAAGGTATTTTCTAGTTTCTCTTGCGATTTCTTCAATCTTTGGTTAAGAGTGTGTTGTTTAATTTCTACGTATTTGTGAATTTTCCAGTTTTACTTCTATTACTAATGTCTATCTTTATTCCATTGTGGATGTTCTATCCACAATTGAAAGTGGTATGCTGAAGCCTCCATGTCTCTCCATTAATGCAGAGCTGCTTATTTCTCCCTTCAATTCTGTTACCAATTGCCTCAGATATTTTGGAACTCTGGTGCATATATGTTTATAATTATGTCTTCTTAGTGACTTAAATCCTTTATTTAGTGTTCTTCTTTGTCTCCAGTAACAATTTTTGACTTAAAGTCTATTTTGTCAATGGACTTTTGTCTGACATTAATATAGTCACCTCAGCTCTCTTTTGACTATCATTTACACGGAATATATTTTTTCGTATTTTCACTTGCAAGCTGTTTGTGTCTTTAGATCTAAAATAAGTCTCATGATAGTGTCTTGGATCTTTTTTAAAAAAAATCTAATCTGCCAATCTCTGCTTATTGATCAGAGTTTAATCCGTTTACATTTTTTTTAAAGATTTTATTTATTTATTTTCAGAGAGAGGAGAAGAGAGGGAGAAAGAGCAATGTATGGTTGCCTCTCACATGGCCCTCACTGGGGACCTGGCCCGCAACCCAGGCATGTGCCCCGACTGGGAATCGAACCGGGACCCTCTGGTTCCCAGCCCGCGCTCAATCCACTGAGCTACACCAGCCGGGCGAATCCGTTTACATTTAATATAATTACCCATAAGGAAGGATTTACTTCTGCCATTTGGTATTTGTTTTTCATATGTGTTATACATTTTTTTCATCCCTCATTTCCCCCCTTACAACCTTGTTTGGTGTTTAGTGTTTTGTTTTTTTTTGTAGTGAAATCTTTTGATTCCCTTCTCATTTCCTTAGTGTATGTTTTTGGGGGGTTTTAGGTATTTAGATATTTCCTTCATGGTTAACATAGAGGTTACACTGAACATCCTAAATTTATATCAGTCTGGTTTGAATGATACCAACTTAACTTCAGTAGCACACAAAACTCTGCCCCACTCAGCTTTGTCCTGTCTTTATGTTGCTGTCATCACAGATTACGTCTTTGTAGATTGTGTATTCAATAACATAGATTTATAATTATTTTATGCATTTGTCTTTTAAATTGTGAAGGAAATAAAAACTAGAGTTTCAAGCCAAAAACTACAATATAGACAGAGTTTTATATTTGCCCATGTAGCTACTTTTACATGGAAATCTTTATTTCTTCATTGGCTTCATAAAGGCCATTCAAGTGGCCTTTAATTTCAACCTGAAGGACTCACTTTAGCATTTATTTTAGGGACTGTTTAGTGGTAATGAACTCCCTCAGCTTTTGTTTATCTGAGAATATCTTAATTTCTGTCTCATTTTCAAAGGACAGTTTTGCCAGATATTGGATTCTTGATTAACAGATTTCTCCCCCCAGCACTTGAAATATGTTATCCCAGCCCTAGCTGGTATGCCTCAGTAGGTTGGAGCATCATCCCATAAACCAAAGGTCGCTGTTTGATTCCTGCCCAGGGCATGTACTGGGTTGGGGGTTTGATCCCCGGTTAGGGCACCTACGAGGCAACTGATCAATGTTTCTCTCTCACATTGATGTTTCTCTCTCTCTCCTCCTCCTCCCTTCCCCTCTCTCTCTAAAATCAATAAGCACTTCCTTGGGTGAGCATAAAAATAAATAAGTAAATAATCCCACTGCTTTTTGGGCTTCATGGCTTCTGGTGAGAATGGGCTTTAATCTTTTTGAGGAGTTTTCATACATGACAAGTTGCCGCCCGCTTGCTTCTTTCAAGAATTCTCTGCTTTGTCTCCACAGTTTGATTATAATGTGTCTTAGTTTGGATCTTCAAGTTTATCATCCTTGGATTTCCTTGAGTATCTTGAATGTACAGATTCATGTCTTTCATCAGTCTTGGGAAATTTTCAGTTATTATTCAAGTATTTTTTTTCTGTTCCCCCTTTCTCTCTCTTATCGTTCTGGGACTCCCAAAATGAATATATTCCTTTTGATGGTATCCCTCAGGTCCCATAGACTCTGGCTACTCATCTTAATTTTTCTTTCTGCTTCTTGGACTGGATCATTTCAGTTGTCCTATCTTTAAGATCACTGATTCTGTCTTCTGCATGCTCAAATTTTTGTGAACCCCTCAAGAGGTTTTTAAAAATTTTTATTTACCAATATTTCCCATTTTCCCAGCCCCTGGCAGTCACTATTTTATTCTTTGTTTCTATGGCTTTGACTTTTTTACATTCCACCTGTAAGTGATACCATGCAGTGTTTGCCTTTCTATGTCTAGCTTATTGTGCTTCTCATGATTACCTGCAGGTTCACCCATGTTGCCACAAATGGCAGGATTTTCTTTTCTTTTAAAGGCTGAATAATATTACATTGTGTATGTATGTATTTCACACTTTCTTTATCCATCTGTTGACAGGCACTTAGGTTGTTTCCATATCTTTGCTATTTTGAAAATTGCTGCAATGAACATGGGGATGCAGGTATCTCTTGGAGATACTGATGTCATTTTATTTGGATACATCCAGCGGTGGGATTGCTGGATCCCATGGTAGTTCCATTTTTAATTGTTTGAGGAAGTGCTATACTGTTTCCATGAAGTTTTTATTTTAATAATTATACTTTTCATCTCCAGAATTATAATTTATTTCCATTTTATAATTTATCTCTCTTGATATTCTCATTTTGTTCATACATCACTTTTCATATTCCTATAGTTATTTGTCCATGTTATCCTTTAGTTCTGTGTGCATATTTAAGAGTTATTTTAAAGTCTTTGTGTAGTAAGTGCAATGTATGGGTTTTCTTGGGGACTGTTTCAGTCAATTTTGTTCCTTGAATGGGCCATACTTTCTGTTTATTTGTATATTTGCGAATTTTTTGTTGTTGAAAACTAAAATATTTGAATATTATGATGTGGCAACCCTGGAAATTAGATTTTCCCATTCCCTCAGTGTTTTCTGGGGTTTGGTTTGCTTGTTTGGGTTTGGTTTAAAAAAACAACATTATATTTATTTATGTTTAGAGAGAGGAGAAGGGAGGGAGAAAAAGGTGTAGAGAAACATTGATGTGAGAGAGAAACATCAGTTAGTTGCCTCTCATACACGCCCCGTCCGGGGACCGAACCTACAACCCAGGCATGTGCTCTGACCAGGAATGGAGCCAGTGACTTCTTGCTTCTCGGGCCGACACTCAGCCCACTGAACCACACTGGTCAGGGCTGGGTTTGGCTCTTTTGATTGCTAAAAGCTGTAGTGGCTCACTGGTCTGTGACTGCTTCTAACTATTTCTTTTCCCGAGCCCATCTTCCTTTCCGTGTGTGGTCACTGAAGGCGCTGTTTCTCAGCGTGTGCTCAACTAGTGTTTTGACAGAGACTTTCTGCAGAAGCTCAGCACACAAACGAGTGAACAAACAAACACGCGTCTCCTTGTCCTTGCGGATCGGCTTTGCACCGCGGCTCTTCTCCAACGTTTACCCAGACTTCCACTGAGCCTAGCGACCAGCTTCAGGTGAAAGCTTGAGGTCTTCTCAGTTCTTTTCTGACCATGTGTGGCTTTCTGAAGTCCTCCTTCTATGTAGGTGCTTTTGGATACACCCGTTTCTCAAATTCTCTCCTTGGATGCTCCTCCCAGGCCTTAGGCCGTCTATGATGTGTCTTAACTGTGATCTTTTTCCTCAGGTGTCTGAGGATTGTTAGCCTTAACATGTTTTCAAGCAACCTCTGCTGCTTTTCCGGCCTGGGTGAGTTCTCATTTGGGCAAAACAGAGAGAAACGCCTTGCATTAGTTCTTCAGGTATCTCAGAGGCAGGTTAGAGCAGATGTGCACAATAATCTGCAAATAGGGTCCGCTGTGCTTCCTCCAGAACCAGGGGGCTGGACCTCAGCCGGGTAGCACGGGCTCTCATCATCAAGACTGCTGCCAGCCCGGGGAGAGGGCAGGGCAAAGGCTGCCCATGCCACGGAGCTTTCCTACCGTTTTTCTGTCTCACATTTTATTGTGATAAAATATACAGAGCATAAACTTGACCATTTTAACCACTTTGTACAGTTTGGTGGCATTGTGCACGTGCGACCATTGCCAGTGCCCACCTCCAGAGCTTTCATCGCCGCGGACTGAACCTCTGTACCTATTGTAAATAACCTCCCATTCCCATCTCCCCCAGCCCCTATGAACCACCTCACACTTTTGAGGTTGCCGTTTTCTTGATTCAGCATTTGGCAGCTGCTGTAAACATTTGACTGTGTTCCAGAGTTCTGACAAAGTGGATTCTGATCATTTCTGCTTGTTTTTCGATGTCTCTGTGGGAGGGGAGGAGCTTGGGGCTGCCTACGCTGCAATTTGCTGACATCACTCTCGACACCAAGGTTTTGTCCTCAGCAACTTAGAAGAGCAGGATGGTCATTCACAGGTGGGAAAGACTGGGAAAATCTGATTTTGAAGGGGACTATCTAGGGCTCAGTTTGGAATGAATTAAACTCCACATTCCTATTTGACATCAAGCGGAGGAGTCATTTAGATAGTTAGAAAAGGGGTCCAAAGGCTCATCTCTGGGCAGTCTCGCACTTAGAGGTCAGGAAGGTGAGGCAGAACCAGAGAAGATACTGAGGAGGAGTAGCCAGAAGGATGAGCGGTAAAGCTGGAGACTGAGATTGTGGTGGCTTGGAAACAGATAAAGGAAGCCGCTGCGTCAGTAAGATGTGGACTGTGGAGTTAGCCAGTGCAGTCATGGGTGACCTGGGGAAGAGCAGTTTTGGTGGCGTTGGGGACAAAAGCAAGAGGAAAATGTGAGGAGGGAATTGGAGACTGAGAATACAAATAATCCAATGAGTGGCAGTGAAGAGGTGCAGAGATATGGAGCAGTTGCTGGAAAGGCAAGTGAGATCAAGATGTTTCTAGTTTTTTAAAAAAAATAGTGTAAAGGAATGAGACTCCCAGTGGCGTGATGCAGCGGAGAGAAGACAGTTACAAAGCAGGAGAGGAGAACGCTGGCGCTCTGCTCTGGAGCAGTGGGCGGGCACGGGATTTGTGGAGGCGCTGGGCTCATCCGTTACAGCGGAAGAGAAAGAAGACACGCAGGGGCAGAGGCAAGCAGGCAGTAGATACATCTGCTTCAGTGTTATGAGCCTCAAACCCATATCTGCAGTCACTTTCTCTTGCCTGACCCCAAAACCCACGGCCTGGGTCCTCCCAACCAGATCCCTACAAGTGCTTCAGCCTCAAGTTGTCCCAGACGGAGATCATCATCATCTTTTCTTCCAGTTGACTCTTCCTGCTGCATCGGTGCCTGTCCATGGCGAGGAGGGGAAGAGTCAGGTTTACGGGTGGGGTGGAGGCCTCAGAAAAATGGCAATCCCCGAGCTGAAGCTGGAAGACCAGTAGGTATCTTCCCTGGGCAGGGAGATAAAAGAATGAAACAGAGCACCCACAGTGGGGTGGGAAACTGGGTTTGGGCATGGGGTGATCTGGGAGAAGTGAGCTCAGAAGAGTCACCTACAGGCTGTTACGCACCCAGAGGCCAACGAAGCGTTCTGGCAGGGCCCATGGAGTCAACCACAGTTGGATGCATGGCTCAAGGGCTACTTGCCTTGAGTTTCTCTTCCATGGCGTTAGATTGTTGTCCTGCTGGAAGAGCACTCCCAAGCCCTTCCTGTCTCTGCGCTTTGCACGGGCTGTTCTCCTCACACTCCCCTCCGATCCTTGACCAAGCCCCCTTCTCACCCTCCATCCCCAAGGTCTCCTCCTGGGATGCTTTCCAAGACTCTTTCCTCCTTCACCTCCTTATCCGTATCCTTATTATGGCTCCCAGTTTTTGCTCCATGAGAGTTTTGCTCTGAGGGCTGGACTCATCTTCATGTGTTTCGAACAGGATCTCATGTGGAGGAAGCTTCAACAAGTTGGCCGATCGACTGTACAAACCCCGCCCCCAGACCATCCTGGTCCTGGGGCTCTCCCCGCAGGTGCGCAAGTGCTTGTTAACTAAAATACACAGGCAAACCCCAGAAATAGCATCCTTATTGCAGGTTATTTTTGGATAAGGATGTTATTGTTGTGAGATGTTTGTGTATCAGCCTTTCTGGACTTAGGGGACGGTGCCCATCTCTGCTGCCATTTGTTCTGTCACTTCAAAGTGCAGGAAAACCATGGGAGGTGATTTTAGAATCTTACTTAAAACCCTCAGGGAATGAGTCATTTTGCACTGAAGACTTTTCCGGAGAGCCACAGTGCCAATCAATTCAGCAATAGGATATTGTTGTTACTGTTCATTTTAATCATTTTAGATGGTAAATTTAAGAAATTCATTATCATACTTTTCTGAACATGACTCTACCATTTCTTATTTCTTCAGATGTATTATTATGAGCCTAGTTATTATCACCGTCCTGCTCAGGAAGGAGAATACAGAACCTTGCTCAAGGAGTAAGAGCTGGGTAACTCTTGCTCAGTTTCTCTCTAGAACGGCTCTGGATAAGAGCCCAGACGCTAAGGGGGAGGCAGCGAAGCTGCCCCAGAAATCAGAGGGGCACATGCGGGAAAAGAGGCAGGTCCTGACCCCGAGACAGGACCAGTATCTCGGCGTCAGCGCGCATTCACACCGCCAGGGGGTCTTGCTGTCGTGCAGATTCTGATTCAGTACATTTGGATTCAGTTCTGAGCTGGAACTTGAGGTTTACTTTGTTAACAAGATCCCAGAAGATGTGATGCTGCTGGACCACAGACCATTCTTTCAATATCGAGTCTTAGTTGACCTCCCGGAGGTTTTCTTGTGATTGTGCATCAGTTTTATGGGGAATCTTCTCTTTAGCAACTTTGTCTGGGGCATCTTACAGGTAGCAGGCTTCTAGTCGCAGTGATTCCTCCACAGGCACATGCTGTCGAGTGTACAGAGTGGTCTCACGTTCCCTGTTTCTCTTCATTCTCACAATAGTCCTAGGGGGGCGATAGCACCATTTTACTGACTGGAAAACCAACTCTTGACATCCCACAGCTCAGGAAGGGGCCAAACCGGAGCCCATGATTCCACCTTGTGCTCTTCTCACTGCTTCCATACCTGTGTGCCATCCACGGCCCTGTGGCTCCTCAGTGCTGTGGGAACGCTGGGGGAAGTGGTTGCATGTGCACACGCGTGCATGCCTGTGTTTCAGGGGGTGAGCTGTATGGCTGGAGCATGTGGGGTCCATGCAGTCTCACTGAGGACACCCCAACTGAGAACCCCCACTCTCAGATGATGTTGCCTTATGTTGTACAGATTAAATACTGGACCCACAAGCAGTAAGGTGGGATGCTGAGTGGCACGTTGAGACACTGTCAGTGCCCCGCCAATCACCCCTTTAAGCCTGTCCATTTCGGGGTAGGCTGGCCAGACTGGATCTGCTAGCAGCTGTGTCTGGCCTGCTCTGCCTGTGCAGGCACGGGGAATTTACACCCCTCAGTCAACCAAGGGCCAGTGGGAGTTGATGAAAAAAATTATCCAGCTCTCTTGCCCTCAATTTGGTGTAACACTGGGATTTCCCCCACATTAAGGGCCAGTTACCCAGAGTAGTAATTTGCATGATAATGTCACCTTTATTTGCTGCTCCTTCCTGCCTGTCTCACTTCCCCACTCCTGTAATAGCATTTCCGGGGATCCTCTCCAAAGCGAGTACCTTGACGATCCTTATCTTGGGATCTGCTGGGGGAACCCAAGTTCAGACACTTTCCCAACCACTGTTTCTACTGATACAGTAACATCTGGACCTACATACCTGACTTTCCTCAGTCACAGAGGACCTGTACCTTGGTAAGTTCGCACCCCCTACCAGGGGGACCTGCATGACATCCCTCTGCTTCTCAAGGACTTCCCTCTGAAAATTATCCTCTTCTCCTTGGCAGTAGCAGCAGCATCTTCACATCTCTCTCTCTCCCCACCCCCACTCCCTCCCCCTCCCCGCCCCCATCATTCCAACCTGCAAACATACCTCAACATGACCCCTCAGGCCATGGTCTGCTGTTCTGGCCAATACAGAGTGGCAGGGACTGGGTTTCCTCTTCTGCCTGAAA